>PVIH01025259.1:0-21016 GCA_004025045.1 Sigmodon hispidus
GTTAATTATTTTATGAGAATTCTGTCTAGTTTTCTGTCAAAATTTGAAATTAGATATTTTTAAATATCTAGTTTTCTAAATATATGTTGGATTTTAATGCTCTATCAGATGTGGTTTTGGTGAAATTATTTTTGCACTTTGTAGACTGCTACTTTGTACAAATGACAGTGTCTTTTGTCATGTAGAAGATTTTCAGTTTCATTAGGTCCTATTTATTTAATGTTGGTATTATTTCCTATGTTAATGGTGTTCTATTAAGTAAGTTGTGCCCTATGCCAATTAATCTAAAGCTATTTCTTACATTTTCTTGTATTAGGTTCAGTGAATTAGGATTTATGTTGAGTTTTTTGATCTATTTGGAATTGAGTTCTGGGCAGGGTGATAAGTACAGATTGATTTTCATTTTTTTTTACATCAAACATCCAAGTTTGATCAGAGCCATTTGCTGAAGATTGTGGTCTTTTTATGTTTTACTTATTTTGTTTGATGATGTCAGAAATTAGGTACCCACAAGTATATATATTTATCTATGAGTCTTGGAGTCTAATGATTAATGTTTCAGTTTGTATGCCAATTATTTGCTATTCTTATTACTATTCTTCTGTAGTACAAAGTGAAATTGAATACATTTCTATTTTAAAGAGTTTATTTATTGATCAATATTGTTTTAATTGTTTTGGCATTTTCCTGTGTCAATATAAATGGGAGGAAGAACATGGGGATACATGGAAAAATTTTATTCCATAAATAAATTAAAAAATAATTGTCCTTTAGAGACCTTTGAAAAATATACTGAAATGATGATGAAGATTGTTTTGGGTTTTGTCTTTTCTACTTTTCTCATTTATTATTATCCATATATATTCTTTTGCAAGCTCCCATCCCCCTCATTGCCCTTCCAGTCACTCTCTCTTCTCCACATCACTTTATCTTCTCCCCAGCAAGGGAAGGAGGTACCAAGGTCCCAATGTGGCTTAGTTCAGCATCCACTGCAGGCAGATCCACTTTCCTCACCCCAACATCAAGACCGGCTCATGTGTTCCACTGAAGGGAGTAGGTTCCAAGGTGCCAGTCCAAGGTGTTTCAGATCCCAAGCTGTTCAGAGTTTGTGATTTGCAGCTTGGACATGCTTTGCATTTTGCTGTTTTTTTTTTTTTTTTTTTTTTTTTTTTTTTTTTTTTTTTTTTTTTTTTTTTTTTTTTTTTTTTTTTTTTTTTTTTTTTTTTTTTTTTTTTTTTTTTTTTTTTTTTTTTTTTTTTTTTTTTTTTTTTTTTTTTTTTTTTTTTTTTTTTTTTACAGAGCACTAATGAGTGAGTATATCCACTGCTTATCTTTCTGGGTTTGTGATACATCACACAGGAAGATATTCTTCAAATCCATCCATTTGCCTGAAAATTTTAGGATATCACTTTTTCTTACTGCTGAGTAGTACTCCATTGTGTAGATGTACCACAGTTTGTTAATCCATTCTTCAGTTGAGGGACATCTAGGTTGTTTCCAGGTTCTTGGTATTACAAATAATGCTGCTGTGAACATAGTTGAGCTAATGCCTTTGGAGTGTGAATATCGATTCCCAGTTTTCTGCAATTATCATTTCTATTGCTACAGAAAAAAAAGGCCATGAACAAAAAGCAAATTAGAGAAGAATGAGTTCATTGACTTATACTTTAACATTGTGTTCATCAATGAAGAATATCATGACAGGAACTCAAACACAGAAAGAACCTGGAGGCAGGACCTATGGTGGCTTGACACTTTCTCACCTCCCTTACTGGACTTTCTTAGTCTAATCTTTTTTCTTTTTTAATTATCATTTTTTATTTTACTATAATTATATTTTTAATTAAATATATATTTATTATATATCCCACTTATAGTCTTTTCTTCTCCTCTTCCTTGTCCTGCTTGTTCTTCCATTCACTAGTCCTGTTTCTCTTCAGAAAAGGCAGACCACCCATGAGTATTAACAAAGCATAGCATATCAAAGTGAAGCAAGACTAAGCTGTTCCTCTTGTATTAAATCTGGGCAAAGCAACCTAGTATGAGAAGTAATTTTCCAAAGCCAGGCAGAGTGTTAGGGATAGACTAATAACTTCTGATCACACTGATAGATGTCCTAAAAGTAGACCAAGCTACACGACTGTCAAATATATGTAGAAATCATAGCAAGTCCCATGCAGGCTACCTGGTTGCTGGCTGAGACTCTATTTGCTTCTATGAGCCTAGGTTAGATGTTTCACTGTGTTTTCTTTTGATTTCCTTGACTTGTCTGTCTTCTGTAATTCTATCTCTTTCTCCTAAGAAGGATTCTCTGTGATTTTTCTGAGGTTTAAATGTGAGTCTATGTATGTTTTTGTCAATTACTTGATTAAGCTTCTCAAATGACATAGGCACCAATTTATGCATTGTAGTAGTACAATTTCGGCTTGTAAGAAAAGAAGACTCTGAGCCAAATATTGGGGGAAGGCTGGATCCTTGGGGAGATTGATTCCTACTTTTCTGAGAAATTGCCATACTTCATTCCAGAGTAGCTGAACAAGTTTACATTCTCACTAACAATGGAGGAATGTTCCCCTTTATCACATCCTCTCCAGCATAGGCTGTCATCTTGTTTTTAATCAGCCATTCTGACAGGTGTAAGGTGGTATCTCAAAGTTGTTTTGATTTGCATTTCTCTCATGGCTAAAGATGTTGAGCACTTTTTCAAGTGCCTTTCAGCCATTTGCTATTCTTCTGGTAAGAGTTTTCTTTTTAATTCTGAACCCCAATTTTTAATTGTGTTATTCATGGTTTTGGGTTCTAGTTCTTTGAGCTCTCTATATACTTTAGAGATCAGTCCTCGGTCATTTATAGAGTTTGTGGAAATTATTTGCCATTTTGTAGGTTGTTGTTTGTCTTATTGAAAGTGTTTTTTTGCCTGACAGAAGCCTCTTAGTTTCAGGAGGTCCCACTTAACGTTCACATACTTCACATGCCATTAGATGGTTGCCAATACACTTGAAGGGCCTAGCTTCTTTCCAGAAGATTCCCCATTGGCTGTTCTTGATTCAGTAAGCTCCCCAGAGTCCCAGCCAGTCATCCCTGTGGAATTTTTTTCCTCATTACTCTTATCCCTTTTCTCATACAGACTTTCCTCCGTATCTCTCAGCTGGACCAGGAGCTCAGCCCAGAGATCAGCTATGGATTTCTGCATCTACTTCTCTTCATTATTGGATGTACATTCTGTGATAAAACTTAGGGTTGTTATTCATTTTTATTATAGGGGAAGTCCTGTTTAGGCACCTCTTCACTATTGGCTGGAGACCTAGACAGGGACATCATGTGAGTTCTTGGAGGTTTCTCTAGTACCTGGTTTCCTTCCAACACTGAACGGGCTTCCTTTAAGGAGATATCCATCTCTTTTTGTCTTTGTCTTGCTCTTTGTTGCTCTTCTTACTTAACCAACTCCTTCTTTCATGATATGTTTTTACTTCTTCTTGGTTACAATTTGTTATGATCTAAATTTACTAAAGCAATTTCTTCTATTTTCTCTTCCTAGGTGAATCTCTGGATGTCTCTCTTAATTTCTTTCTGATTCCATGCTATTCAGAGGTTGTTGTTTTTATCTTGAGTAGTAGTGGAATGTAACCAACATCTTAAGAATATCTGTGAATTGTGGAGACAAAAAGCACCTCCTGATGATCCTGAAAATTTGTTACTCCTTGTTTTGTTTTTGATGGTCTATACAACAGAAGACAACAGAAACTTCTTGTCAACAGCAAGGTTTGAAGAAGCAGCCTCATCAAATTCTTATTGTTTCTGTAAACATTTCTTATGCTTTCTATTACCTCTCTCTCTATCTTTATCTCTCTCTCTCTCTCTTTCTGTGTGTGTGTTTATGCACATGTATGTGTACTAGTGTGCCTGTGTATTTTAAATTTGGTTTGCTTATGGTGTGGCATATGAGACATTCTTTGTTTCATTTACACTAAACATGATTTAGAATGCTTTACATTTTTCTGCGTTATAAATAATTTGTTTTTAACAACTTATACCCTGTTTTGTTCCTCACATAGATGATAGGATCCTTGGAAAATAATAATCATCAAGAAAATTACAATTCATTTGTTGTATGCTTTTTGGTGAAGACTCTCAGGGATGAAAGAAGCAGATTGATCTTACTAAATCACTGAATTTGTCTTTTTCTGAACACATCTTCCACTCAAGAAGAGTTACACTGAATTATAAACAAAAAAGGCTGATGCAATCTTGTCTATAATTTTTCAGATTACTTTTTTTTGGTTGGTCTGTTTGTTTTAGTTCTCTGATTTTTAATAATAACTGGAGGTTTTTAATGACAGCTTCAATTTCCTTAAGGGTTATAGGCCTGTTTAGGTAATTAATCTGATCTTCATTTAATTTTGGTAGGTTGTACCTGTCCAGAAAGCTGTCCATTTCTTCTGAAGGATCCTGAGTTCTAAGGCTTGATCCAGGCATTCAGTTCAGGTATTCAGCAGAGCACCCCCGAGGAGAACAAGGAACTACAATCTGCCCCAGGAAACAGAGTGACTCAGCCCAGATAGCCATAATCAACTCAGATAGGACATAATGGTCTGGTCACAACTGTGATTAAAATACCAGAAGTTCCAAGCAGAATAGCAGTGACCAACACCCAGTTGTAAAAGCCCCCTAACCAGCTGGTCTTAAGGCAACCCCATGACTACTGTGAGCAATCTTATGACTTTGAAGTATGATCTTTAAAGTGACCAATCATATGTTGCCCCAGTTGCTATGGTGATTTTATGGTTTTAGCCTTTAAAAGAGATATGGAATTGCTAATCCCTTGATCACCTAGGCAGGGAGGTAGCCCATCTGCAGACGAAGTAAACCTCATGCTTTTTACATCAACTGGGACTGGAGTCTGGGTTCTTGGGGCACCTCTTCCCGAGGATAGTACCCTGATTCTGAAGTCTATCAATTCTAGGTTTTCCATTTTTATGGAATACAGCTTTTCAAAATATGATCTGATGATTCTCTGTTTTTCCTGGGGGTCTGTTGTTATGTCCCCCTTTTCATTTCTGATTTTGTTGATTTGAACACACTTTCTTTTTTTTTTTTATTAGTTTGGCTAAGGGCTTATCTATCTTGTTAACTTTCTCAAAGAACCAACTCCTAGATTCATTGATTCTTTGTATTATTCTTTTTGTTTCAATTGTATTGATTTCAGCTCTAAGTTTGATTATGCCATCTACTCCTTCTAGGTGAGTTCACTTCTAATTGTTCTAAGGCTTTCAGCTGAGCTGTTAGGTCTCTAGTGTGACATTTCTCTAGGTTTTTCATGTAGGCATCTAGCGCTATGAGTTTTCTTCTTAAGACTGCTTTCATTGTGTCCCACAAGTTTGGATACATTGTGAATTCATTTTCATGAAATTCTAGGAAGACTTTGATTTTTTTCTTAATTTCTTCCTTGAACCAGAGATGGTTCAGCTGAGTGATGTTTAGTTTTCATGAGTTGGTAGGCTACCCTTTTGAAACTGATTTTATTGTTGGGAATGGGTCGCCGTGGTCATCTTTGTTACTTCCTGCTGACAGAAGGACGGAAAGGTCTTTAGCTCATCTTGCTGGCTGAATGAAGAATTTGGATCATAGGGTCATGGAAGTTTGTTTCCTGGAGCTCAGAAAAAATATGGGTTAGTGATAGAGCTTTTGGAGTTACTAAGGGGAAAGGAGTTTGGAAGTAAACCTTGAATTAGCGGGGTGTGTGAATGGTTCTTTTCTTTTGCTAAGGAATTCTATTGTTTGCAGTGATAGAGCTTTGAGGGTGACAGGCTAAGGGAAAGGAGGGAAGAAAGAAACTTGGTAGTAAACCTTGAGTTAGCTTCCTTGTGTGAATGGTTACTTTCTTCTGCTAAGGGATTTTATTGTTTGCTGCCTGTATGTTAACCTCTGAGTATCTTTGCTAGGTCTGGTAAAGAAGAGGATTAAAGTGTCTTGTATTTTGCCTACCTGGACTCCTGCAGGGGAATGGGGAATGGTCTTTGTTTTACCTGCAATGTATTTTTAGGGTGTGGCTGATTTAGCTGCAGAGTTGGATGACCTTTTGTTTACCTTGGATTCTAAGCAGACTGTCTGGGGCCCTTTGCTTACCACCTTGGCTTCTGCTCTGGCCAGCTGCAAAGAAAGCTGGAGCTGGGTTTAGGCAAATGTGATCACTAAATGAAATAAAAGCTCCCATTTTTGCTACGAAATCTCTTCCCATCAAGGCTGTTGGACAACTTGGCATAACTAAAAATGACTGAGTAATAGAAATTTTTCTAAAAATGCAATTAAGAGGCAGTGTCTGATAAGGTCGCATGGATTTGCCTCCTACCCTGACAATTATAAGCCCTGAAAGAAAGGGTGGATGCCATTATTCCTGCAAAACTGAGAGCACAGCTCCAGTGTTCACCAGGAAATAAATGATCCAGCCAGAAACCTCAATATTCACCCGAGGCTCTCTCAGCATACTAAGAGGGCCTGGACACTATCATTCATCCTCAGCCAGTCCCAGGACACTGTGCACCTCATCCAAGCTTATTGAGTCCCCACCCTTTGATGCAGGGCCACAGCTACCTGGCCACTGGTGTCTATAACACTTAGGACAAGACCTGGATGGCTTCCGTGGATCTGGGCATGAGCAACAGTAGATAGATAGTAAAGGCCTACATGGCCACAGCGGAAACAAGCACCAGAGTGCTTTTCTGAATGCTTATGTCTGCTCACCCCTGGAGTCAGTGGTGGCTTGGCTGGCCTGATGGCCTCTGCCAGCAGGAGGTATTTCTCCTGTCTAATAATAGCTGGAAAGTTAAGTTTTGACTCCATTTTCTTGTAATCTTCTCAAGGCCTAAGTATGATATGGAACTAGCTGTTCTTTGTTCAGGGTATGGGTGATTAACCTAAAACACTGATTGCAAAACATTTTCTCTACTAAAAGGGAAGAGGATAGGATGGTTAAATATAGGATCCTCAACATTCTTGGATAAGTAAGTTGTTACTAATTTCTTGAGAAGGGAAAAACACCATCAGTTACCAAGATACAATTTGTATTGTTTATATTGCTTTTTTGTGCATTCCTTTCTTTGTGAAGAAGAGAAACTCATGAGGCTTAGGAATCTCACAAAACTGAAATGACTAAGTAAGCTGGGTAATCAAGATACACTAGGACACTCTATGCTTCTTGACATTTCCAGAACTCTTGTACACTTATCGAAATAGAATATTAACAAAACCTTTGGGACCAGACCCCAAGTATTTCTATCATGACTTGAGGAATGTTCTAATACAATTGTGAAAATGCTCCTTATCTGGACTCTTTCAATAAATTTGTCCACCCTTTCTTCTTTAGTTTATGACAAATAACTTTTTCCTGCTGCCCTCTTTTTTCTACATTGTTCTATCTTGTTCTACAGTGATCCTTAATCTGCAGTCTTCTAGTTTCTCCCTGGAGTATCCCCAGTTACAAGTCTGTATACGCAATCAGTAATTCTCTAACCATAGCAAAGTTTTCAGACATTAATTCTTTCAGGGTCATAAAAACAGGTAAAACTAAAATAAAACATTTTAAATCAATTCTTAAAAAGAAGGAATTTTGGGATTTAGAAAAAAAACAGGTAAAAGTTGGCATGAGACAGTAACTGTCAGGCTTTCTTTATGGCTCAAGAAGAGAATGACCTGTAAAAGTCTCAGTAAACTTAGGGAATAGAGTCAAATGAGTGGCAGAGAAACTTTAAATTAATGAGGGGAGTCTAAGATGGAAAAGGGGGTAATTTATGTAAAACACCACATTTACAAGTATGAGTAGATAATAAGCTAGTTAATAAACAAATGTGAAAGCAAGCACAAAGTATTAAAAGCCAAGACATTTACCATAAACACAGATGAGACAAACATTTAGATATAGATCTATTGTTTACAGACTTGGCATTTAAAGAATTGGTATATTTTCATTGTGTTAGTAATCTTGGTGGACACATGTACTCTGACTTTGTGCATAACTGTAAAGTTTCAAGCTATGATCTGCATACAAAGACCTTTAGTCTAGTTTGAACATGCTCTGAGTTAGAAATGAGCTAAGCAAGTGAAGTTTGTGTTAGTCAGAACAAAGAAAGAAAACAGAATTTAAGTGTTTTAGTTTGATTCTACCAGAATCTTAGGTTTTAACTGTGTAGTCTTGACATGACTACTTTCTATTTATTATTTCTGAGACTTGCAGAATATGATATTGTTCACAAGAATACAATGATGACTGCAAACTAGATTGAATTCACAAGATTGATGTCTCATACTAATTGGTCAGCCAAGCTTCTATAATCTTCATTTACATCTAAGAAACTTAAAAATACACATGTGGCCTAAGTACTTTAATATCTGAGGGAATATTTAATTTTCTCAAGATGTGAAAGGCACAGCACTTCAGGACACATAAAATCCTATGATGCACATCTCTCAAGATAACTAGACCAGAGCAAGAACATGACTTTATGCAGACGACAATGTTTTCAGAGCAGTAAACTGAGTCAAAGTCAGGAAAATACTTGTTACAGGAGTATTGCTACAATAAGGCAACATTTTTTATTTATTACTATCTTTTTGAGTATTCATTGTAACTAAAATGATATCACAATAAGGCTTTTTATTTAAGAATATAAAACACTGGGCTAATTTCCCACATATTTTTCAGATGCCCTTTTCTTGTATCTTCTAATGATCTGCATTGTTCTGTTGGAAAGTTAGTTTTTAATTCTAATTAGATATATTCATGAGTTTAATTATCTATATGTCACCTATACATCATTAATAATATATGTGTGACTGGATTTCCTCTTCACTCATTTCTTTTTTTCTCTCTGTTTTTGAGACAAGGTTTGCACCATAGTTTTGACATAGATTAGGATGACCTTGAACTCAAAGATCTGCTTGTCTTGACACTTCAATTATTTAATAAAAGGAATATGTTACTACACAAGATCTTTAAATGATTATTCTATACTGTATTTATTCACTTAATTATATTCTTTATTTTCAAGTATTTCCCAAGAACATTGTCCTAGTTTGAGTAAAATGCATACAGTATATATGAAATATTTTTGTTAAATGTATGTCTGGATTTGTTTTATATTGGTAATGACTGTAAAGAAAAAATTTAGAAGTGGTTCTGCTTTATGAATGGAAGTCATGCCTGGTGCAGTAGCACTACAATTGTGGGGTCATAGATCTAAGAAAATGATCTGCTATTGTCATTTTAATGAAATACTATGATTTCTTACCACATTCTAAATGTTTATTCTTAAGCACAGAGCTTAGTATATTTCTCATACCTTATTTAAAATATGTCTTAAAATAGAAGGAGACTCTTACAAAAAAACTACAATAGAATAAAATGCCAGAACCTTTAATTTTGTTTTTCTAGTGCAATCTAATACGTATACATACAACAATGGTTCCTAGGCCTTAGGAATAATAGTAAAAATGAGATTTTAAAGATTGCAAAAGGCAGGAAAACAAAAAGTCGCTTTGACATTTTATTCCCTAGAAATATCAGAGGGTATATATTTATGAAGTGTGTATTGTCAATTTTACTTTCTAAATAAGATCTATAAAAGATAATATTTATAGACACACTTAATGGAAGGGATAGATGCTATGAATCCTCTAACATAAACAAAGAACTATAGCCTAACAAGAAAATATATAAACTTCAAAAGCTTGTTTGACCATATGGTCCACATTTCATATGTTTTACAAAATAATTTTATGCCAACATAATTTATTACATTGCACTGTATTAAGTATTAAGTATGCTAAAGATTTCTTTACTAATTATGATACTTTTTTTTTTACTTTTACTTGATTACATATTCTCAGATTTAACTAACTCTATCCTTCCTTCTTCTGAGTACTCTAAAATAGGGTAGATTAGATATTTGAAATATAAAATAAATTGAAGACCTCCAAAACACTGTTCAAATCCTGTAAAATTACTTAACATTGGTACCTAAAAGGCAGAGATGATATTGCTTAAGTTGCCATATTTTTGAGTCATAGGCCAGTAAAAATCAAATGATTGCTTCACTGAAATTTTCACTCCTAGTGGATAGTTTTCATAGTGCTGAAAATAGTCATAAATTTTATCTATGTATGAATCCTGAGGTCTATAACAACAAGCCTAGTGCAAATAATGCTGTGACCATCTAGGATTAATAAGTCACCTTATGGTTGAGTGGTTTATTAATTAATTTTATATTTTCCAAATGAAAACCATACCTGGCACCAATAACAGGTATAAGAGTATATAACAGAAGGGTACCCAGACTTTCTTGAAGAACTTAATAGTATTATTTTGCAAAATGATTATAGTAAAATCTTGCCACTATGGTATTATCTTCATGCTAATGAATTTGTATATCTCTCAAACCTCAAAATACAATCTTCTTTTGTAGTCTATGGTAATTAGCACAGAGATACACAATCATTCAAAGTGCTGAGAATAAGGGATTCCAAAGGGCCCTGCTAAAATTTGAGACATCCATATCACAATTCTTATTCCTTATACTCAGGAATCATGATGAAAAAAATGCAGAAAAGTATTAGCACCATTCTTGTGGTATATAATTCTAAGAAAATAGCTTTTGTATAGACAGAACAGTGTGCTTGCACTTGTAAATTTATTTGTTTTGACAGTATGCACAAAACCTGAATATGTTTAAGACACACAAACAACAGAAGACTGGAGCTTGTCCTAATATCCTAGGTCTAGCTGAAGTGCTATGTGATGATTTATGGAAACGCATAGTTCAGTTTACCTTAGGATTTAAACTTTGAAAGGTTACCTATGCTTCTATAAATGCACATGTCCTAGGCACATAATAGCATCAATAAGAAGGCTAAGTATCTGGGTCTTTGTTTTGTTGTATTTTTAGAAACGTGAGAAATTTGTAGAAAATAGTAGCATAGGAATAAGAAAAGACATGGCAAAAAGAGATAATGGGGTTGAACTTAAAGAACAGGCATATGCATGTATGAAGTATTCCAAAAGACATTAAATAGTAAATGTAAATGCTATAAATCTTTTTAAAAAACTGTGTTTATTTGTATAAGTCAGAAAAACCTATATCCAATGAAGCATAGAGACTTTCCTAAGTATGTCCTGGATCTGATCTCAATGTTCCACTAGAGACCCAATCACGCATTAGGAATTATAAAAACTTACTCCTTATCAAAACATATTATTATTATTATTATTATTATTATTATTATTATATATAAAATCATCCAGGTTTACAGCCATAGTATTCATTAGAATAGAAGTATAAGAAGCTGAAGAACATACAAGGTATATGATATGAATTTTATTCTGTAATATAATATATTCCCATGTAAGAGTTCATTTATGAGTTATAGAGACTGTAACTGTGTCTATATCTCTGGTACCTGGTATAATGACTATTTGGACTTATGCTTTTGAACTTAGAAAATTAACATAAAGCAAATAGTTCTAGCATGCATATCAGGTAATGATATTCAGGTTTAAATGTGTCTTCAGTTACCTTCCTTGGTTAGACCATACTTAAATTATAAACATTGTCTCATACTCTGCCTTTCCACTGTTTATTATTGTAGTTAATGTAGCACAGGACCTTGAGCATGGAGGTTCATGGCTTGATCTTTAATCTATGTATGCATACTTACTTATTATTTCAGTTTTTTAAAATTGTTTAAGTTTTCTCATTTTCCAGAATTCTTCTCAGGTATCTCTAATTCATCTCTTTGTGGTAATATATTGTATATTCCAGACTAACTTTATTAAATATATATCACCACATCTCTTCCATTTTGGTGTATGATAAATGTTGTTGATATCAGTTCATTAACAGAAGTAGCAAGTATATACAAATATTAAACAAAATATTTTACTAACCTAATTTTCTTCTCTTGCACCTGTATTTTATGTTGCATTTTGTACAGTAATAATGCAAATAATTGATGTATTTTTGGAAGCATTTTCAATATCTATACATCTTGTGCTTGTAAAATAAATTTTAAAGATAAGAAACTTTTTGTCGCATCAGAACAAATTTAAACATTTAATTTTAGTAAAATATTCAAAAACATACTTAAAATTTTAATTTGCATGTTGACAAGTATATATGACAAGATGGGAACTTACATTTAAAATTTCGTTTCTATTTTGATGTTGTATGCATAAATGTCTTTCCTACATATAAACATGTTCAGTATGATAATGCAGTTTCTGCAAAAGAGGGTATGTGAATCCCTTGCAATTGGAATTACAGGCAGTAGTGAGCCACCATTTGAGTGTTGGGAACCAAACCCAAGTACTCTGCAAAATCTGGAAATGTTCTTTCCACAGAACATTTTCTCTAGATGAAAACTTTATACCTCCAAAGCATAAAACAAAGTATCATTGATATATACAAAACATTAAGGGTGAACACAAACTACATATAGTCTAATATATGCTTGAAACATGTCTCATTGTTTTGGAGTCACAGACTGAGGTAAATATTTGCATCACACTAGTCATGTTCATGTTCTCCAAAATCCACTATGATTCAGATTTTAATTAAAATACTTATGTCTTGTGTTTCTAAGTTTTAGTCTTATAAATGAAAAAGAAAGATGCGTAATCAACTCCTACACTGTTACCAATGTTGACTATTCACACATAATTACTAAAAAAAATATATCTACCATTTAAAAATGTTTAGAGTCAAAAGAAAGAAAATACAGAAGATTCAGTAAAAACAAAACAAAACCATCATCACATCACTAAGCTGTGATCTATAACAAGAGAAACGTCTATAAATTAATATGGATATGGGGTATTTAATATGGATTAGTAGAGGAATATATAAAAATTGGGAAACACTTTCTATCTGGACTGCCTATATCTGTGAGTCCTCAGAAGAAAAATAAAGCCTCTCTAATAAAATGAAATATACTACTTGGATCCCACTCCCACTAGAGGAACACCTGACTCAGTCTTGAGGATGGGGGGAGAAAACTGGATCTGCTAGGAGTGGAGGCTGAACTAAGCAATATTGAGATAGTGGGACCATGGGACTGCTTGCCACCTGCCCAGGGAGGGGTTGGGTAATGGTGGAGAAGAAAGAATGACTTGAAGTGGCAGGAGGGGGAAGGGACCTTGAATAAGGATATACAAGGATAGAAAGTGTGACTTCTTTGTTCATAATAATAATAATAAAAAGAAAGAAAAAAGTTCTCTTATGTAATACTATGTTTCTCATCTATTTATAGAGGCACTGGTAACTGTGTCTATATTAAATAGCCAGTGGCAATGTATCTCTATCACTGTGTGTGTGTGTGTGTGTGTGTGTGTGTGTGTGTGTGTATGTATGTCTTTCTCTCGCTCTCTCCCTTGAACTTAAAAAAGTAACATGGAATAGAAGGTAAAGTATAACTATTAGGCAATGACAAGCAGAACTCTATGTGTCCTGATTTATCTCTCTTGGACTAGTCATACTCTAATTTTAAGAAAAACCAAATACTTTGCATTCTATCAATGTTTAGTGTTGTTGCAAATATAACACTCGGCCTTGTGCTTTGCATAAATGGGCTATACCACACAGTTACATTTTTAACCACATTAGTGTTAATGAAAATATTTAGGGTTTGACATTGTTTTGATTATTCTTTATTGCTTCACATGTACCATAACTGTTATAATACATCGTGAATTTCATTATAATTAATTAATCAACATACATATTATCAAATAAACAATTGTGGTGGTACATATTTTAATCTCTTCATTGCCAAAGCAGTGCTGGGCAGACCTCTGTTAGTTTGAGATCAACATAATCTTCATAGTATGTTCCAGGATAGCCAGAGCTACATAATAACACAATGATTTAAATACAACAATTACAACAAAATGCTAGCAATAGCTCATATATGCAAAATTTTAAGTCAATTATTTTAGCCACTTATTGCTCTTCTTATGCTACTATTGGTTAGTCACGTTTATATTCTTTGTTGTATTTTGTAGAGATTAATATTGTTAATAATTCATGAGTAGTGTCCTCTGTATGCTTTGTTTCTGTAATGGTAGCAATGTATATTTATAATTTCATTTCTAATATAATCATAAATACTTGGTGCTTCACAAACATGTGAAATTAAACTGTGAGATACAAAAAAAATTTTATCATGTCAAACTAAATTTAGAACACTATACTTCATTTTAAACTTGAAAGCCTTATTTATGTTTGACATTTGTAGTGATATACTTTACATTTAATAAAATATATCTGGAATATCACAGAACAGAACAGAATCATCCATAGTAAAGACATGAGGGTTAGAAAGTGGTAACTCATATCTTTAATCCCAGCATTGGGATGAACAAGTGGTGGCCTACCCCTTTAATCCCATTACTCAGGAGACAGACATCTTTTTTTTCCTCTCTTTATTTTTATTATTATTATTATTATTATTATTAACAAAGAAGTGACACTTTCTATCCTTGTATATCCTTATTCAAGGCCCCTTCCCCCTCCTGCCACATCAGGTCATTCTTTCTTCTCCACAACTCCCCATGCCCTCCCTGGGCAGGCAGCAGACAGTCCCATGGTCCCACTGACCCAATATTGCTTATTTCAGTCTCCATTCCTGGCAGATCCAGCTTTCTCCCCCCTTCCTCAAGAGTGAGTCAGGTGTTCCTCTAAGAGGAGTGGGATCCAAGGAGTCAGTCCAGTGTGTTTCTGATCCCAAGCTGTTCAGTGGTTGTGGTTTGCAACTTGGGCATGCTTGGCTTTTTTCTTCTTTGTTTGTTTGTTTAGATACCACTAATGAGTGAGTACATCCCCAGCTTATCTTTATGAGTTTGTGATACCTCGCTCAGGAGGATATTCTCCAAGTCCATTCATTTGCCTGCAAATTTTAGGATATCATTTTTTCTTACTGCAGAGTAGTACTCCATTTTGTAGATGTACCACAATTTGTTAATCCATTCTTCAGTTGAGGGACATCTAGGGTGTTTCCAGGTTCTTGGTATTACAAATAATGCTGTTATGAACATAGTTGAGCTCATACCTTTGGAGTATGGCTGTGCACCTTTAGGGTATACACCTAGAAGTGGTATTGCTGGGTCCTTGGGGAGATTGATTCTCAGTTTTCTGAGAAACCGCCATACTGTGCATATCTTTCTGTATTTCTGAATGTTCAAAGCCAAAAAAAGAAAAAAAGAAAAAACAAACAAACAAACAAAAAAAAAAAAAACAACCAGGAGTAGCTCACACCTTTAATACTAACTCTAGGGTTATGATGCAAAGTTGAACCCAGAAGTAAAAACAAAGTGGTGAAATAGATATTAAGGCAGTCATTGAGTAATTCTGTAGGAAGAACAAGCCAAGCTAAGCACTTGTGAAGGCAGCTTTTACTCTGAGTTGTCTGGATGAGAATTGACTGCATTTATTTTCTCTCTCTGATATTCTAACTCCTCCTCTGCAAAAAAGGCTATAGACATAGCTCTGTCCTCTGATATTGTAGGCTGATTTTGTTAACTATAAAATATATTATCACCACAGACATTGTCTTGTGAAATGAACATTCATATTGAAATGAAACCTTTTTTAAAAAATATGTATGCATTTATCTATTTGTATTGTATGTGCATGATATTTTGCATATGTGTTTGTTTGTGTGTCTTTGTGCCTGTGTGTACATGGAAATTTAGTATGTACAGTTCCCATAAGCATATATTATGTGTTAATATCAACTGAAACTCGAGTTGTGGTTAATTGTGTGCCACCATGTAAGTGCTGGGCAATAGGCCCAGGTTTTCTGCAAGAGCAGCACATTCTTTACCATTAATAAATCCCTGTAGTCTTCTTAAATATAAACTTACAGTAGAAAGCATGCAGTTGCATATCAATACCATGAAAATGTCAAGTGGAAAACACAAAGTGCCTACAAGAAGTAAATATGTTTGAGAACATCTGCCCTGGTTTTATGAGCACAGAATGGAGGGACTGTTTGTGCCACTTCATTTTATCTCTAAGCAGCTTTTGGATATAAAGATTCAGTTATTCTCAGTGTTACTAAGGTCAGAACATGATGTTTTCCATCATCATGTCCATTTTTATATATAAAAATATAGGATAAAAATTTAAAAATTAAGAAAGTTATCAAAAAACAATATTGCAGTGACTATTGCCACTGTTATCTGACATATGTGTATAACATAAGTCATAAAAGTTTTATTTCCAATTATATTCTCAATTCTTAACAATTACAACTAATTAAATATTTATGAGAATATTGGATTTTACTAGATTGGCCAGTAACTTAAATACCTCCATGTGTAAAATTCTATGACTGTGAAGACGCATACTCATTACCAGAATTAGGTATCGAATCCCAGGAATGTTCTCATACAGTCGAGGGTATTGGTCATCATTTCTCTTCTTTAACATTTCTTTTTACTTCACTACACTGGGTTTTGGTGAACATTAAAATACTTAATTCTTAAAGAGATGGTACAGATACATTTTAGCCATTGTTATTAAAGGAGTCTTCAAGACCAAAGTAGGTATTAAGATGAAGCTTCTTGTTGATACTTGTAATATTTTTAACTCCATAAATGCAGTCATGTAGGTTCATTAGCACCACATTCCTAGTAATGTAAATACAAAAATAGAAAGGAAACAGTATTAGAAGGGTAGAACATTTTAAATCATAGAGAAATGTTGCATTTTGATGTGTCACATGTTGGGCAGTGTTTATGTTAAATGATACTATTTTGTATATAATCATAATATTAAACAATAACAAAGTAAATAAAAAGCATATTTGTGATACTGTTCTGACAAAAATTTCAATAAATTTATGTATCTGTCAGTATTGATTTTCACACACATTGTAGGTGTTTCTTAGAATATTTATCTCAATGGTTGATTGCATATCTTTCATATGCAGATGCCAGATGCTATTCCAGCAAAAACTTAAACTACACTTGTTATTTTTTTTGTATGTGAACTATAATATTTTATTGGGCTTATAACTCTTTTTATTGTTTTTGAAAATCAATACCAAAAAAATATTAAGAAGCAATCAGAATAGATAACAAAAAACCCATACAGTAATAAAACTTCTCTTTTCTATAAAATAAATAAAACACAAAAAATAAAATCAAAAATTTCTCAAGCCAAGTTAGACTCAGCTACAGATAAAGAAAGCATAGTATGTCACAGCTAATTCCCATGGATGTACTATGATCACCTCAAATTTCTGCTAAGCAATCCAACTCTTAACTTCATGTTTCATGGGAACTTTTTAAGCCAAACCTCACTTGGAAACCAATAGAAATAGCAAAGCCCAATAGTGCAAGTAATTTCAATGTTCTCCATTGCATGAATTATTAATCATGGGCTGTTACTGGGCATATACATATATATATGTATATATATATATATATGATAAGCAGGATGGGGCTTCCAAAGTTATTACTGGATTATGAATTTTAATTTTCTTCAATGACCAAAAGAAAAATCTATTGAATTTGTAGTAGTTTAAATTGGTAGTTTTATTTCCCATAGACACATGTGTTTGTTTTGATAATAAGAGATGTGTCACTGTTGGAGCAGTTGTGGCTTTGATAGAGGAAGAGTGTCATTGTGGGAGTAGGCTTGAAAGACTCATATGCTCAAACTGTGCAAGTATGACTCAGTTCACTTTGTTTTGCTTGCAGATTAAGAGGTAGAACTCTGAACTATTTTACTACCTCCATATATGCCATAAATCTGCCATGGTCTATAGTAAGAAATCTTTGACTAAACTTCCAAAATTGTAAGCCACCAAAATTAAATGTATATATATATACATTTATATATATATACATTTATATATATATATATGTTGACATGGTCATAATGTCTCTTCACAGCAGTGAAAATTCTAAATCATAACTAAAAACATGCCATTTGTTAGAGTCATTTCTCTGATAGGTCTCACTATGTTTTACTTTGGAGAAATATAAATTTGCTACCATGAATGAGAAAAGTAGTTAAATCTTTTTAATGGCACTTAATGGATAATTGTCATAGTACAATGAAGGACTGTGGTGATGAAGATAACTTGACCAGTGGGGGCCTGGCTTCAAAGAGTTTATTGGGGAAGAATGGTAGTACGTATTCTAAAAATTGGTTATAATATTTTGAGGAATGTGGCTGATTTTTACCCTTGTAAAAAAAACTTTGGGGCTAATACAAAGAGTTTTGGATTAATTTCACTGGCAAAGTAAATCTTAAAACTGTCTTGTATATGATATGTACTTGTCTCAGTTTTTTAATTGATAGTAGAATCCTGTAGTAAGTCCATATTTTCTTGTGTTAGTTTCTGTTATTGCTGTTTTTATTTTTAGTATGGTGTGTTTTATTAGTATTTCAAGCATGTTACAAAGTATGCATTGGTTAAAATCATTCATTGAATTTAGGTTTAATTTTGCTCTCTAAAAACTCACCAGCTTTTTTCAGATTCTTTAATTTATTGAAACAAATTTATAATGTATGTCCTTACGATTTTTCTGGAATTTCATTCATATCTGTTATAATTATTGCCTTTCAATTTCTAGATTTATTGAAGTAGGTCTTCCTTTTTTCTAATTTGGATAAGAATTTGCCAATCATGTTTAATACTTAAAAAATTAATAAATTAATTGTTAATTATTAAACTGTCTAGGATTGATTGCTGTATGTTGTAGTCCCTATACCTATACAAATAATTAATGAAAAGAAGCAAAGCAAAAAAAAGAAAAAGTATAAAAATATCCAATTTAAGGAGGAAGAGATTACCAGAAAATTGCATGAAGCTAAGTTCATGTATTTCTGTGCTCAAGGAGACAAACACATTTAAAAAAATAAAATAATAAGAGTGATGACCTCAGGACAAGTTCTTATCTTTACAAGTTTCATAAATAGGAGTATTTTTAAGAGCTTAGAGGTATTTAAGGTGGTATACACCTATAATCAAGGCACTCAAACAGCAGAGACTGGCAGGTCTTAGGTTTGAACCCAGTCTGGTCAAAAAAATACCCTGAAACAAGTCTTGTGATGATATAATTGAACAAAGGGGCATATGTGCATATGTTTCAGCAGAACTTTAGAACAGCTTTGACTATGTTTTCTGGATTTAGTGTAAAGAATAGAATAGGATTATGGAATCTCCCCCTATGTCTAATAAAACCACTAAGGCAGGCCAAGCATGTTGTTTACTTGGATGTGCAGAGAGTGAGTCCATTGTATGAAGCTAAGTACGTGAAGCTTGGGTTGGATTAAGTCCAAAATGTTAGTGATGGCAGAGCTTGGGATACCTGCTAAGTAGAGCGGATAACAAAAAGTGGAAATAGTTGAAGAAAAATAAATTATTGTAGGGAATAAAGCTGTAAGTTGAAGTTGAAGATGTGATTGACATTTTGACTGGAGGATGGAGAGTTTGCTTAAGTGGTACAATATTTTCTACTATCCTTCATTACTTACACTTTAGATAAGTGACTTTTATCATTTGTGGTTCAAGTATGTGGTCTGTTACTTTTTAATTCAATGTATAGGACAATAATACACTTATGAGATTAAATAAATCTCAGAATTTAACAACTGAACTTCATTGTTGAGGGTGTAATTGTCTGTGACAACTCTTTATTATAAGTATGAACATTTTACTTTTTCTTGTTTTTTTATTATTAATACAGTCTCATTTTTATCCATGTATCTCCTTGTTCAAATGCCCTTCCCCTCCGACCCCTACAAGTCACCTTCTTCCCATCTCCTTATCTCTTACCCGGCAAGGACAGTAGGTCCCAAGGTCCCAAAAGTGGCTTAGTTCAGCATCCACTCCAGGCAAATCCACTTTCCTCATCCTGTGAGAACTCTTAAAGTAGGACTGAATGCATTTTGTATTGTTATAGTTAAAAAATATGAAGACGAGGAATGTAATGTGGTGAATTAAATAAATATGTCCCCCATAGACAAATGTGTTTGAATGTTTTTCCTATATTGGGTGGTATGATTAGAAGATATCTCCTTCTTGGAGACTTGTGTCACTCTTGGATTGAGATTTCAGGTTGTTTTCATATGATCAAGCTACACTCAGTGTGGGAGTTTGGTTACCTTTTCTTGCCTATGTTTCAAGATGGAGGATTTAGCTATCTCTCAGCATTATGTTTGTGTGAAAGTTGTCATGTTTATACTTTTGACAATGATAAAATATCTGAAACTATTAGCAAACCCCAGTTAAGTGTTTTTCTTTACATGATACGTTGAGATTGAGGTCTTCACAGTAATAGAAACCAGAACCTAGATTCAGATATTACTATCTGTCAACATGGCTATGTATTTTCTACATAGAAATGTATTGGATTAGAGCTGTGTGATGTGATGTCTGAATGTATCCTTGTAAGGGGACAAACATGGTAAGAGTCATTATTTTATGTAGTGTATATGCCATAGTAAAGAATATTTAATATCAGTAATGTTATGCTTTTCTCAAATTTCTACATTTGGGAAACTGAATTATAGTCAGGGCTATAAAGAAACTATGTAGTCTTCACTGTGATCTGTTTATTTTACCAAAGCTATATTGAGATTGATTACAATCAAAGTGAAAATTCCTATATCTTTCCTTATGGCAAAGTAGAGCTTCTTCTCTACTTCCAGAATCCCGAGAACCTAAATCTTCTGATACTAAGCAGCAGTGGTAAGCAGTACCAAGGCCAATGTTTGTTTCTCTGTTGACCTTGAGATTTCTAATGTTCCCAATGTACAACATTGCTTGATTCAGCACACCATTTACTTTGTGTCATTTTATGTATGAAATCTTTTTTCTTACTATCATTGTATTCATTTCTCCCATGAAGAAAACAAAGGAACATGCTTCACTTCTTAATAAATTTGTTTTGTATAATATATAATTTGTGTAAGAGTGTATGATCCCAAACTTTGTGTCATTCTGTTTCTTTTTT
>PVIH01025260.1:0-20982 GCA_004025045.1 Sigmodon hispidus
CTCAACTGAAGAATGGATTAACAAACTGTGGTACATCTACACAATGGAATACTACTCAGCAGTAAGAAAAAATGATATCCTAAAATTCACAGGCAAATGGAGGGATTTGGAGAATATCCTCCTGAGCGAAGTATCACAAACTCAGAGAGATAAGCAGGGGATGTACTCACTCACTAGTGGTCTCTAAACAAACAAACAAACAAGAAAAAAAGCTAAACATGCCCAAGAGGCAAACCACAACCACCGAACAGCTTGGGATCAGAAACACCCTGGACTGACCCTTCAAACCCCAGTCCAACTACAGGAACACCTGACTCACTCTTGAGGGAGGGGGGAAAGAACTGGATTTGGCCAGAAGTGGAGACTGATCTAAGCATTATTGTGTCAGTGGGACCATAGGACTGTCTGCTCCCTGCCCAGGGAAGGGATGGGGAGTTTCAGAGAAGAAAAATGACCAGATGTGTTGGGAGGGGGAAGAGACCTTGTATAAGGATATACAGGGATGGAAAAAAAAATTCAGAGGGAAAGATGAACAGAAAGAAAATATATGTGTAGCAATCTTATTTGTATTTCCACCCTTGATAAGCCATGCTTATGATTCTTATCCTCTGTATAGTTATTGTTAACTCTTCCACATTTTAAATTCTTTTTATTGTTTTTTTTCTTGATAAACACAAAATAAAGAAGGAAACAAAATTTGTGAGTACTGGCATTAAAACAAAACATGTTGGGGTTGGAGAAATGGCTCAATGGTTAAGAGCTCTTGATGATCTTTCAGGGGACCCACGTTCAATTCTCATCACTTACATGGTGGTTCAGGACCATCTGTAACTCCAGTTCCATAGTATCCAAACACCCTCTCCTCTTTTGTATTCTAAGGACACGTGCACACATATGGTACATATACATGTACCTAGGCAAAACAGCCATTTACATAAAATAATTATTTTAAGAACATAAAATGCGTATGTAGAGAGCTATAGGATATTGTGTTGTGATACATGTTAAACTGGGAAAAAAAAAACAGCTTAAAGCAGGCTACTTAAGTATCAAGAGTTCTGCTTGAGCTTTTTGGTGACTACAGAGGAAAAATCATTAGGGTAAGCACATACAAACACAGAGTAGCAGAGATTCCAATCACAGGACAACAGAAAACCCCCAAACCACAGTGATAACAGCAATTGAGGAAGAAGAAGCAAAATATCTTCGAGGTTAGCAGAAAACAGTAACAAATAGGAACAAAATTCTTGCCTAATGAGTGTGCATGGATTAACTTCTTTAGGAAAAATATGCAGAACTACTTAATGGATAAAATTATAAAACTCAATTATAGGTTTCCTGCAAGACATTACCTCATGTGTAAGAGGAGCACAAAGACAAAGGGGAAAGTCAGTAAAGGATGTGCCACATAAATAGTGTATTTAGATTAGCAAAATGGATTTAAAAGTTAAAAAATTGTCAAGAAGAGATACAGACAGATATTATACAATGATGAAGGGATTGGTTCAAGGGAATGTGAAAGTTGTAAGCATACCCAAGAGAATATAAAATGTGTAT
This sequence comes from Sigmodon hispidus, assembly GCA_004025045.1. NCBI lineage: Eukaryota > Metazoa > Chordata > Mammalia > Rodentia > Cricetidae > Sigmodon > Sigmodon hispidus. The sequence continues at coordinate 1,558 of PVIH01025260.1, forward strand.
GCATACCTAAATAAAGAACAAATATAAACAGATCTGAATGAAGAGAAAGATTGTTACAAAATAATAAGACACTTCAATAACTCACTTTAAACAATAGATGAATCATCCAGATAAAAACTTAATGAGCCTGAGCAGTGCTTTAAAATGAGCAAACCTGGCATGTATCTACAGCACATCAGCAACAGAATATATATTCTCAAAAGCACATGGGGCATTCTTTAGGGAAAATCACATCTTAAGGCACAAAAGAGGCCTCCAAAAATTAAGAGAACTGCAGTCATTTGAAAGATCTCTTTCCGGGCTGGAGAGATGGCTCAGTGGTTAAGAGCGCTGACTGTTCTTCCAGAGGATGGGAGTTTGATTCCCAGCATCCACATGGCAGCTAACAACTGCCTGTAATTCCAAGATCTGACACCCTTACACAGTTGCACATGCAGACAAAACACCAATTCACATAAAATAAAAAAAAAGAAAGAAAGATCTCTTTCCAAACACAGTAGTATAGAATTGAAAGTCAAGAGCAGGGGAAATTTCAGAGTCTTTACACGAGAAACCTCTGTTTCCATATACTGGATTCAACCAGTCACGAACTGAACATAGTAACTAGTCAGTCCTGAGCATGGGCAGCCTTTGATTCTAGTCTTCACTCTCAAAATATTGCTACACCACTTATTTACAGAACACAAAGAATGCGTACAAGTCAGATGCAAACACTACACCGTTTATATATAGATCTTGAGCAGCCATAGGTATTCCTAGAAGCAGAGCCCAGGGTAGTGCTGAGGGATTGTATGTGGAAAATACGCAATAGGCTCCTGAATAAACTACGGGGCCACGGAGTGATTGAAAAGGAAATTAAAAATTATCTTGAGGCAAATAAAAGCAGAAACTTAACACACTAAAACTTCTGGGGACAGCAGGATTTCTAGACTTCTAAATGAATAACTGTTCACATTGAACAAAAATCAGCTCAAACAGCATAGTGTAGACTCTTCAAGGAACCGGCAAAGGTGCTAAGCTGGTGATCTCCAGGAAGCATGAAACAGTAGAAACCAAGCATTGAATAACTGTTCACATCGATCAAAAATCAGCTCAAACAGCATAATGTGGACTCTTCAAGGAACTGGCAAAGGTACTAAGCTGGTGAGCTCCAGGAAGCATGAAACAGTAGAAACCAAGCATTGCACAAATTCCAACAGAGTTAAGAGCTGGACTTAGACTGTTTCGATGACAAACTCTTACTTGGCTGGACTAAGAGAAGGCCCAAATAAAATTATAAAAAAAGAGTATATATGCCATTGGAGTCCAAGGAAATACCAACAGTCATGAGATTAAACAATTACACACCAACACATTGGGAAACCTGGCAGAAGTGGATAAATTAGATATCTTTCCAAGATCTAATCATGAAGAAACAAAATCTGAACACACCAACCATGCACAAATCAATTAAATCATAATAAAACATCTCCCTGTGGGGTAAAGGAGGTATAAGGTCATGATAGGTACATTATTGAATTCTGCCCATCAATGCACAGAACTAAACACTAATTCTCCACTCCACCACCACATCCAAATCAAAGAGGAAGAAATAATTTCAAATTGTTGTTATGAGATCAGTCTTAGAATATGGCAAAGCTAGACAAGCACAGGATGAGAAAAGGAAGCTATGTTGTAAATGATTTCTGCCCAGACTTTCTGGTCTAGCTCACAGTTTCGGACTCACTTAGCCTCAAATAATCACACACAGGTTTATATTGTCTAAACTCAACCCATCTTGGTCAGCCATGCGGCAGCATTGCGGCTTCTTTCCTCTGCCACTGTCCCCTCGTGATGCCTGAGGCAGCTCTCTGGTTTCTGTCTGGCGGCTGTGAGTTTGGAATCAGTCTCTGTTCTTTCTGTTTTCTTAGCCCATAGGTGGGACAAATATTTACAACATTACCAGCATAATCTACTACGAAGCTATAAGCTGATATTCTCAATAAATAAAGGTATTGTTAAAGTTGGCGCCAAAAACAGAGAGCTTCACTCCGATATTGGGTAGCAAAAGGAAGTTTTAATGAACACAAGCCCGTGGGTCACCAGCAAAAAGGGAGGCTAGCGACCCCGAGCCCAAGGCTTACAGAGCTTTTAAGGGAAGTTCTACGGGGGGGGGGGGGGGGGGGGGGGGAAATGGAGTCATCACGGCTCAGTTATCTGGTCGGGCCAGGTGTTCTTTGTCTTCTTCTTCAGAATTTGGGTGGGTAAACGAATTCCGGCGCTATCTGAGAGCCCATCTGGTGCTTCCTCAAACACGGGGAGCTGAATTCCTGGTGTGGGGCGTGAGAGCAAGGCACGGCATTCTTCCAGTAAGTTTACAATTAGTTTACAATTTAACAGCATAGATGGTGAGTTTCCTTTTTACAATGGCCCTTCTTACAGTGAGTTTACAATTTAACAGAATAGATGGTGGATTTCTTTCTACAATGGCCCTTCAGTATAAGATATTATAACACTAAACAAATAAGCTAAATCCTCACATACATTAAATGGACCGTTTGCTGTGACCAAGTGGACTAGACCTCTGGAATACAAGGATAGCAACTTATAGAAACTGATAGATGTGTTGAAAATTGTGAATGTTTAGAGAAATGGAACTGCCTGGTGCACTGGTGAGAGTGTTTTTTCTTGTGTATACAGACTGCTAGCATAATATACTCATAAAGTTGTATGAATATTGTGTCTTCATTTTTAAAAAAACAATAAATAAACTATATGACATTAAGACAATGAAAAACAAAACCATGTGGTCTAATCATTAACTAAAGAAAAATGACAAAATTCAACATTCCTTCATGATTAAAAAAAAAAAAAAAAACACACCTCACCAACAAACTGGACAAAAAAGAAGATAATTCAACATAATAAAAGCCACTTGCGAAGTCCACAGTGTTAGATTTTTTTTTCTTCCAAATGATCTGACTTTTAAGTTAACAAAACAAACAACAAAAATTAACCAGCACACACAATAAATAAATTTGAAAATAAATAACCTAAACATATAGTAACAAACTGTAAAATTAAAAAACAAGAATCAAACAAAACATCCATAGAGGTGAGGCATTCCCTATTGTTCATCTGGGGAATGATGTTTTGATTTGATACCAAAAGGGCAGATATCAAAAGCAGAAAATGAGGCTACAATAAAATAAAGCTTCAGAATCCAAACAGAACTGTGAACAGTATAAAGACGAAGGGTGCAAATTGAAAGAAAATATTTGCAATCCATCATTCTAATAAGGATTTAATAGTCAGAACACACAAGGAACGTAAATAACTCACCATCAAGAAACAGAAGCAAGTGGGCAAAGCTAGCTCAGTCGGAGATCTTTAGCCTGGAGGAAACCTAGCAAAGGGGCTACAGCTATGGTTCCTTCACTCGAGCTCACCTGGCTGGTATGGGTCTTCCCATAGACACATTGATGGCTTCCTGGTAGACACATAGACTGAGCTCATGTGAGACCCTTCCCTAGCATATATGCTTTAGATCCTCCCAGGACCACCCCTGCACGTTATTAGGGCAGAATAGTTGGAGTTTTAGGTGAGGGCCCGTGACCCTCCTCACCCCCTCATCCTAAGAGGGAATGTCAATAGCCCCAGGCCCATTTGTAATAATTTATATTAAGCAGGCACTGTGGATCTCGTGGAGATGGTGGCTGTTTCCTCAGACTCAGAAGATGAAGGTCAAAGGTCAGAGCCAGAAGGACCAAGTTGTTCTCTGTGGTACCTGTCACACAGGAGATAAATAGAGCCAACAATTTTGTACATTTCAGAAATGCTCAGAGTTAATTTCTCCGATTCTCACTGTAAAAATGATGAGCATATGAGGCAGATAATGTGCTAATAACTTTGATTTAATTGTTGCTCATTGTATTTATTAATCTTAGTACTACACTACAGCCCACAAATATAGACAAGCTTAATTTACAAGGAAGTAAAAAAGAAAAGAAATTGTTTTGGTTTTTATCAAAGGCTAAAGAGACAAAAAAATTAAAACAGGCCACTTTGCCTGAGTTAAGTTTCAGGTTTTTAGAAACCAGCACAAACAAGCAAGAAGTTCATTATGGCCTCTTGTCTTTATGACCTCTATGATCTGCTGACAAGCTGATTTACAACAGAATGGTTCAAGAACATCAAAAGAGGCCATGTCATTTACAACCAAATGACCCACCCAAGAACATTACCACCCTAAGAGTAAACCACTTAGTGGAAACTAATTAGTAACAAAATAGCCCAAGTGAGTGTCACCATCCTAGAGGCATTCATAAAAGGTTTTGACAAACAAATCGGACAAGATTGGGCTGCAGAGATGGCTCTACATTAAGAACACTAACTATTCATCTGGAGGACCTGAGTTCAATTCCCAGCATCCACATGACAGCTAACACCTGTCTGTAATTCCAAGATCTGACACCCTTACACAGTTGTATATGCAGGCAAAACACAAATTCACATAAAATAAAAATAAGTATTTTTTTAAATAAGAATAAATTTCTAAAAAGCATGTTCCCTAACAACTGGAACCCTTAGCTCACTCCTAGCAAATTTTGCCTATAAATACTCATGTAATATGAATAACTGGAACTCTCCTCTTGTACTCGTGCTGAGTGAGGGAAGTTCCTTGCCAGGCTGATGTTGCGAGGGGAAATAAATCTTGCTCTTGCATTCAAGTCTCGATCCTGGTGGTCTCTCTGTGGAGTCTGGGCTTTACAAGGCTTATGTTCACTTGTAAATTTCGAACTTCAAATGCAAGAAAAAAAAGTTATACAAAAGTAGTTGGTTCCCATGCAGATCTCAAAACCCAGAGGAACAGGTTGAAGTCCTGTGGCTCTACCTTCCTCTGCCTCCTTTGCACCAGTTAAAAAGAACTCAGAAGATGAAAATGGTCAGAGACATCCAGGCCTTTTCTCTCTCAGACTCAGGTATGTAAGTAAAAGCAGGGAATGAGGCAGAGGCAAGGAGGTGACATTTGGGAGAGAATGTTCTAAGCAGCCTCAAGTTACTCTGTGAGGCTGTGACTTACAGTGGTTGCTCACCCTTTTGTTTGAGGAGGAGCCCAAGACAAGCCTTGGGCCTTTTCAAGTATGTATAGGTAGAAAAAATTCTATGAAAACGATGTTAACACTCTCTTGAAAGGGGGTGGTGATTTTCACAAGTACACAGGCTACATAGAGGACTTTTCCCAATGTCAAATTTGGTTTAACTCAGCACAAAACAATAGAGGAAGGTTTCTGAGAAGTATGGCCTCTGCCTGGCTGGATCACTCCCTGTTTGCATGGTTTCCTGGTACATGAATTGAAGAAGTATGTTCTTGGGTCTGAGCAAGTGACCAAGGCAGGGAGGGGGAGGGAAAGGGAGAGAGAGAGAAACTTCTCCTTGAATGAGGCCAGGAAGAAAGGCCTGCATCTGTCACTTTGCCCGCACCAAGCTCAGCTTCCAGACAGCAGAGACAGGGCTCACGGTAGCACCTGCCAGCGTATATGAACGGTCCCAACAGCGATGTGTATGAACACTTCCAGCAGAGATGACTGGGGGGATGGACTCATTGGCAAGGACAGTGCCTGTAGCTATCTCACCTAGTCTGTGGTCCTGAACCTACACAAGACTTAGAAAATCCAGGACAAGTTTGGCAGACAGGGGAGGAAGTCCGTGCCGGCTGCAGGCAGATGAGGTTCCAGGGGCACCTGGGAATCCACAGTAGTACAGTGGTGCCCAAACACCGCAGCCTTGGACTTGTCTGAGCTCCGGTTTGCACTCTGAACAGTCACAGCTTTCTTTCACTGACTCCTCTGAGGAGGTGCTGCTCTGTTAACTCCATGAAAGCTACGTGCAGCTCAGTGGAAGGGACATGGGAAGGGAATGGAAGGGAAGGGATACAAAGTATCCTTAAAGCAAAATTTCTTTGCTTTTTGTTGTTCTTGCATTCGGTGTTGATTTCACAGTTCTTTGGGAAGCTCCCTTTACTTCTCTTGTTCATTCTTGTACAAAGTATACACCTCTGGGCAGCTGAGAGAAGCTTCCTTAGATGCCCTGCCCTGGCCTCTTACAGGATTCCTGGTTTACCTTCTGGCCGGAGACTGAAGCTGGTCCACAGCCTCCCTAATGCCTCAAAATGGAACAAACTTATTAGCCATAGCCTAATACCCCAAATATCCTGGCATTAAAACCAGAAGGGAGGGAGTTCTCTACTCCCCAGAGGGTGTGGGCAAGTGGACCTCAGTCTCAGGATAGAATGTGGGCCTCTATAGCTCCTCAGAATTGAACAGAAAAAGGAAGCCACAGGATACGACAGAGCCTACATTCCAGCAGGCTGGTATATGCTAGCAAAATAGGGAAGAGCTAGAGCACCAACAAAAAAGGAAGTGAGAAGGGAAATGTCTTAGTTCTCTTCTTTCTGTGAGAAAAGCATCCTGATGGAGAAGGATTTATTTTGGCTCAACCTTTCAGGACACAGCTCAGCATCATGGTGTGAGGGTGGAGGAGGGAAGGGCTGCTGGCAACTGTCAGGGGGAAATGAACTGAGAGCTCAGCTTCTGTCTTCTCAGAGCACGGGTAGTATAGGTGACTTTCCTGCTCTGGTTAACCTAATTTAGTCACTCCCCAGAGGAACACCCAGAGATTAGCCTCCCAGGTGATTTTAGACCCTGTCAAGTTGATGGTATTAACCCTCAAAGGCAAGAAGGGAGGGGAGAACACTATGGAAAAAACCAAGTGAAGGAAAGCACTATTGTACAAAAGGCACTTGGAAATCTAATCTAAAAGGCAGGACTGCCCACTACTGTCCCAGAATGACCTGGTGAGCCCTCTTCATAGATGATAATTCCCAAGACATACATAACCCTTTATAGAAGGCAGACTACCCCGCAACATGAGCTTTACAGATTCCTATACAGGACTACAAGCTCCTCAAGCATGTGAAAGTCATGACCTATGCAAAAGAAGAAAAAAAGCAGGTCTTCTGCAGAATCCACAACCGTGTCTGATATGTACTAAGATGGGCAGCTCTGACCTCTGTCCTGCCCACAGGACAATGTCAAAGTAAAAACACAGCTCACATCTTAAAGAGAATAAGGAATAATTTATTCTGGAGCTGAGTATAAGTCACCCTGGTCCAGGAACACAGATTCAAGTAACCACAAATGCCATGTTCCAGTGTGGTAGCAGTTTCATCAAGTTTTTCTAGAACAATAGTTCTCAACATGTGGGTTGTGACCCCTTTGGAGTTGAATGGCCCTTTCACAGCAAATACCCTGCATATCAGATATTTACATTATGATTCAAAACAGTAGTGAAATTACAGTTATGAAGCAGCAACTAAAATAATTTTATGCTTGAGGGGGTCACCATAACATGACAAACTGTATTATAGGGTCAGAATATTAGGGAGGTTGAGCACCACAGCTCTAAAGAGAACAACCTCATTCAAGATCACTCTCCTTAAGACAGTCAGTTATGATTAAGTGATCATTGATGCCAGTGAGAGTGAAGGCTTGGCACCTTCTCTCTGGTGCTACTGGAGCTGGAAGGACCACACAGCCCAGAGCTCCTGGGGTTCAGTGGAGACTCAGTCTGCAACCACTGGTTTGCTTCCCCATCAGTCACTGCCCTTTGCTCCCGGTAGATGCTGACTCTGGGAGCACACACAGCAATGCCCCTGCAGGTGATCTCTTCCTCAGAGCCTGTGACAAGCCCCTCATTCAGTCTCTTCCACTTATAGCATGCCCTCTGAAAGAGTGAAGAAGCCTAACTAACCCTTCCATAATCTCCTCCCTGCCACTTCTTGTCAGTTTAACTTTATTTAATTAACTCAAATGCAATACACCTTTACATAGTTAACAAAGGCAGCAGAAACAAATGTAACACATCTTTGCCCATTTAAAAGTAATATTCACCGAATATCCTCCTGAGTGAGGTATCTCAAACCCAGAAAGATAAACAGGGTATTTACTCATTCATTAGTGAACTCTAAACAAAAAAAAAAAAAAAAAAAAAAGAGCAAAATTGCAAAGCATGTCCAAGCTGCTGCAAACCACAACTGAACAGCTTGGGTTCTGAAACACCTTGGACTGACACCTTGGATTTGACTCCCCCTAGAAGAACACCTGATTCAGTCTTGATGTTGGGGGGAGAAAACTGGATCTGCCAGGAGTGGAGGCTGAACTGAACAATATTGAGACGTTGGGACACTGGGACCTTGGGACTTCCTGCCCTTGCTGGGGAGGAGATGGGGAGATGTGGAGAAGAGAGAGTGACCTGAGCAGGTGGGAGGGGGAAGGGACCTTGAATAAGGATATACACGGATGGAAAATGTGACTTCACTCATAAAAAAATTGAACATTCTAACACAATATAATCAAAATATATGCTATTTTATTTTTACATGCTGGGGAATGGCAGTAGGAAAATATTTCTAATTTTTTCACAATAAAGCCATTATATTTCTTTAAAAGCAAAAAAAAATAATATTCTCCAGCATTAACAAATGTAACACACCTTTGCCCAGTTAAAATAATATTCCATAATAAGAGACAGGGTGTCTCTGAAGTATCACCACTCCTGCCAGACTGGTTACAGACTCAGACCCACGCCAGGGATCATCTTCAGAATAGAGATGGCTTATCCCCTCCCTCTATAATCCCTCCTGCTTAGATTTCATTTCCAAAACACGGCTTGCCTGAGAGCCCCACGTTATGATTTATTCAGGGGTAATTTCACATTTAGAAGATGGTGATTTGATGGTTTTTGATTAGATGAGGACCTAGACATGGAGCATGACATGAATCAGTATCTATGTAATTTTCATGTAACTACAACTCAATCAAACCAACCTGTCAGGCTGTGTTTCTAATGAAGCTGGAGCATGACATCATAGAGGTAGTGTCTGTGACTGGGAAAGGGAGAAACAGAAACCAGAGACCTGGCTGGTTAACTGCAGACTGGCTGGACAGAGATGACGACACTATTGGGGACCTTGTGACTGGAGCTGGGGTTGTTGTGAGTCTGCACAATCCTTTTGCTACATAGGTAGCCTAAGACACTCTCCAGCAGGCCTGTCTCTAGTTTACCAAATGGAATATCATATACCCCAGACATCAGTTCAGGCCACTGCCACCCATCACCTCCATAGGTCTCCGAACTGTCTGCCCTTCCTTGTTTCTTGTTCCAAGGTAGATTGAATTGTGTTTTGCTAGACTCGGTTGAAGCCCTGATGTGACAGGATTTGAGACAAGGATTTTGAGAACATAAAGTTAAATGAGGTAGCTGAATGTGGTAGTGCATGCCTTTAATCCATGTCTTGGGGTAAGATCTCCTTGAGTTCCAGGCCAGCCTGGTCTGCATAGTAAGTTACAAGACAGCCAGAGTTATGTAGAGCTCTGTCCCATATAAACAAACAAACAAACAAACAATAAATAAATAAATAAATATAATAGATGAGATAAGCCATAAAAGCAGGGCCTAGATAGACAGAACCAGTGTTCCTATAAGTAAAGGAAACTATACCAGTGCTGTCTTTGCCCTCTCTCTGTCTCTGTCTTTAATTCAGGATGTCAAGCTCGGTGGTACGTGCCTGTCACCTACTGAGACATCTCACCACTCCTTCATGCTCTTTGTGGATTTTGTACAAAAATATAAATCTTTGCAAGAGATTTACATTTCTGGCTTATTTCAATACCTTTTATTTTTTTTTTTGAGGGAATATCTAGCTTTGTTTATGGTTTGACAAGATCCAGTCCATCATGTGGGAAAGAAATAGCTGTAGCAACTGACTCAGGCTATGGCAGCAGGAGCGTGAAGGAGCTAGTTACATCCCACCAACAATTAGAAGCAGAGAGCATGGGTGGAAGAAGAGGTGTCTTGATCCCATAAACCTCCCCCGCCCCATCTGGGCTCACTTCCTCCTGGTCCCACCCCGGAAGGTTCTGCAGCCTTCTCAAATAGCAGTACCACATGGCTGGACACATGAACCTGTGGGGGAAATTTTATATTCAAAATAAGTCATTTCATATCCAGTCCCTAAGGCTCATGGTCCAACTTTCAAAGTCCCCATAGCTTTGCAGATTCAGTATTGTTAAAAGGCCAAGTCTCTTCAGAGGCAAATGGATGGATTCAGAGCATTCTAGAGACCTTACTGAAACTTGGCCTTCACCTTTACAAGTTCATGCACACCCTACTTGAGGCAATCCACTAAAGGGTATTTAAACCTACTGTCCATTGAGCTGAGAAGCTTCCTGAAATAAGTAAGCGTTTGTGACTCTATAACTCTTGCATTCTTCTTGTCTGAAAAACAGGTACAATGTGGAAGATGCCAAGTTGTCCTGATAGCTTAAGATATATAGTGGTCTCCTTGGACCATGCTTGCAGTGGTCAAGTACTCACATGGATGAATATGTCTTTAGGTGATCATTTTGAGCTTGGGATCCCATCTGAGGCACTTTCTGTTATTCACTCACGTTTTAAAATAAGTTTTAAGATTTATACCCTAGAGCCTTCAAGGGGTAAGAGACCTTGATATTAAGGCATCATTCTTATCTCCAATATAAAATATATACTTCCTCTTTAATCGCACTTATCTCTTTAATAATTACAGATGATTTGTCCTCATGTACCTTGACATCCCTGCCCACTTCAACTAGTATGAGCTGGGCTTTTACAATCCTCTTGTCAATCAGTAGCCTGGGATTAGCTCTCACCAGCACAGACCACTAAACTCACCAGCACAGACCACTACTCTGCTTACAGCATTCTAAAGCTTCTTTAGCACATAGCTCCAGAGTTTCTCCCACAAACCAGTTCCAAATGCCTTTGACAGCATGGTACAAGGAACAACCCCACTACTTGGACCCAGTTCTCTGTGCCAGTTATTCCTATTGTGCTGTAACTAAATACCTTCAAGAAACATCTTGCTGGCAAATGGGTTTCATTGCTGACATTTGGTGTATCCTCTAAGAAATAAAGCTTGCCTAAAGATCAGAAGCCAGAGCCAGCCACAGCGTTAACCATAGAGGTCAGGCATTGGGGGCACATATCTTAGCACTGGGGAAGCAGATCTGTGAGTTCAAGGCCACTCTGGACTATATAAGATTAATCCAATCCAAAAATGAAACAGAGCCAGTTAGTCGGTGGTGGCACACACATTTAATCCCAGCACTTGGGATCCCATGCTTCTGCTCCCAGTACTTAGGAAGCACACATGCCTTTAATTCCAGCACTAGGAAGGTTGAGATGAAGAGAGTAAACTTAGCTCAAGAAATACCATTTTGTATTCTAGTAGCCATAGAGATAAAATAGAATTCAGTTCCACATTCCTGGCAGGAGCTTGCCCAGGTCTAGGAGAGAATGAGCTGGCCACCTGGATGATCCAGGTGGGTTCCAGGACTAAAAGGAGTCTTCCATTTTAGAGAACTATGCCAAACTAAAGCAGACAGAGCCCTGAGAGAGTCTCTCACTCAGGTCCCAGAGACTATAGTTAGAAACTGCTGTTTACAGAGGGGCAGCATGACCTAAGTTCCAACTGCAGAATCCATAGCACCCTGGCCCTGCTAACTGACCACCAAATGCTCTTTTCAAAATACACCACCATCATTCCTGGGCCAGTTGCACCTTCCAGGGTTGATGGTGGGCTTCCCCCTTCTATAGGAGACATTCCAGGGCACAGAACCAGGACAGCTTGACCATACCCCAAGGATGAGCTACGGGACCCTGCACAAAACTAGCCCAAACATGACAGGAAGAAATAATAATAATAATAATGATTTTCATCTTGGTACTAACCAATCAAAAGCCTGACTCATTGTTACCAGGCACCCACCCTAGTTTCTGGAAAGCCCCTAGCATGAGCCAATTAGCTAATGACTCATACCATTATCCTCACCTGAACCCAATTCACAGCCTGAGGCTATAAAAGGAACACCCCCCCCCTCCACGGCCCTAATCAACCTTCCTGCATGATTCCGGTGTAACGGACATCTGGAGTGGTTCATGAGCTAGCTCTTGTCTCTATTCAATAAACCTTGCTTTTGCATTCCGCTACATCCTTGTCTCCGGTGTTCTCTCCAGAGTCGTGACTTTGTGCATAACTGAGACAGGTAGTGACATGCCTGGGCAGAGAAAGAAATATAAGGAGGGAAGAGACAGGTGTTTACCCCTTCGCATCCCTTCTGTTTTGGCTGAGGACTCAGAGCATTCAGTTTGAGGATTCCTGAAGATGGGATCTTCCCCTTTGGGCTGAGGTGTTGGTAAGGTGAGAAGTGGCTATAGCTTGTTCTATCTCTCTGATCTTTCAGCTTTACCCCAATATCTGGCTCTAGGTTTTTATTATATATACACCAATTAGGATTTCTGCAAGAGGATCCTATTGGCTCGAAGTCCATCATGGAAAGGCAAGGTGGGGGGAGTGATTCACTATGGTTAGTGGGAGTGTGAGGCAGCTGGTCACATTGAGTCAGCAGTCAGGAAGCTGAGATCAACATATAACTCGTAGTCAAAGACTGGTAGTCCAATCATTTCAACTGTTGAAGTATTCACCATGTGTGAGGGACTTAAAAATTGTCCAGGAAACAAGAGCTACCTTGTTTGGGGGCAAAGAGACCAGCCACCTTACAGTCTAATGTAGTGTGCTATGTCAAAAGAATCAGGACACAGAAAAGTCAAACTGAATATACTGGGTTAAGATTTTGGAGGGCACACTTTTTCTGAGCTGAAATCAACCCACATGGATATTGTCTGATTCTGAGTGAGGACCTGATAGCCTTCCCTCTAAGGCCAGCACTAAGTAGGTCTCGTTCATGGGTTCTCGAGTCCTTGGTAACAGTGGGGAGGGTAGAGGAGTTTATTCCAGAACCATATCTACTTCTCTTCTTTAATTCTCACTCCAGGAGACAGTCACAGGAGGGAACGCTGCATTGCAGGGGCCCCCTGCTAAAGTCCACTGGCCTATTTGGAAAATAAAGACATTGAGATAAAACTTTCTCTTTTACTGGAAGTTATCTCTTTGAAGAATACTTATATCTGGATTTTACTTTTTTATTGTGCTTGCACACATTTAAATTTTTCTACACTGAGCAGGGGATACATGCTAAGGTCTGCAGAGTTCTGACATGGGAAAGAAGGGAGAGCTGGGACCATACAGTGAGTTTTAGCTGCAGGAATGAGAAGCTGGTAGGAGTTCAGGGTTCCCATGACATGGCATCTAAAGTGCTCAGGGTGGTTGTCTGTAAGATTCTTGAACAACTGTCTGTCTGTCAGACCAGGAGGTCCTGATCTCCTTCTCCACTGACTGTTTTTCTGCATATCTGCTTCATCTCTGGATGCCTGTTTGGTCCCATGTTCTCCAGGGTGCTGCCTGTCTTAGGAACCATACTTCTAAGGGCTCTTTCTACTTTGTCTCTTTATGGCCTGGGCAGGAAAAGAATAGGCAGGAAACTTGCTGGATTAACTTGGAAACTGTGATGTTTCTGTTGATACCATCCACAATACCACAGTAACACTAATTTGATTATTTAGAAATGTGTCCAGGCTTCTACTTCCTTAGAACAAAAAGCAAAGTGCCAACCAGTTCACAGCAAATGTTCTGTCCTTGGGTGTGGTCAAAGGACCTCAGGGCAATAGTCCTTCCCTAAAGGAGCTTTTAATACAAACTCTGAGATCAATCTGAGATGATGGTTTAAAAGGACCTGACTTCTGACAACACACACAATCTGTAGGGCCGTAAAAGCTTTGTTTCTCTTGCGAAATGAAATAAACCGTGGGGGATAACTGTGGGTGCAAATGGCGAATGTGTCCTTAGGCGATAACTGTGGGAGTAAATGTAGTGATTGGCTCTGAGTAAGAACTGGGTAAATATTTTTTAAATAATGAACTGATATGTATACACACAATATAGTAAAATATCTCATATTCTTTCTTTGTCATATTGAATATTTGTTCTTTCTGCACTCTTAAAAAAACCTACTTAATGAGGGATTTCAAAGCAGGAATCCTTAAAGCACAATATTAAATATAAATAAAAGCCAACAAGCCAAGTAGTGAGCATTTTATTACTTTCATAAAACAGAAATAAATTTGTTCATCTGCTTATCTGTATTAGTTTGTGTGAAGGAAGCTGCTCAGGCTTGATGTTGGTGCTGTTTCTCTTGCAAAGCTTTGCATATCTTTTATGCTATCTGAGGACTGTGGGTAAGCAGGTGACTAGATTTGTTTTGTGTACACAACACTATCTTGATTTGTCTGATGAAATAAAAATTACTATTTTACACCGGAAAGTAGCAAACAGAAACAAAAGACCCACTCTTGAGGGCTGGTGATATAGCTCAGTTGGTGGGGTGATTGCCTGATGTGCACAGACCCCTGATTTGATCTACAGCACTGTATAAAGCTGGGTGTTCTACTGCATGCTTTAATCAGCAGGTAGAGACATGAGGATCAGAAGTTCAAGGTCACTCTCAACTATATAGCCGCTTGAGGCCAGAGTAGGCTATATTTCCAGCCCTTCCTCTGTTCATACAATGTGGGTTTGTGTGTGTGTGCATGTGTATGCTTGTATAGTGTGCATGTGTGTAGACACAGGTGTGTGTGCAGGTAATGTATTTGTATAAATGTATGTGGATACTAGGTGTCTTTCTCAATTGTTATACAGCTTATAGATAAAGACTATAGGTTTTATAGGTCTTATAGGTCTCTTACTTGAACTTAATTCTGCTAGTCTGTCTAGCTAGCACATTCCAGACACCCCGTTTCTGCCTGGCACATACTATGCTTGCTGGCAGGCTGCCATGTTTTCCCAGCTTTACACATAGTTTCTGGAAACCTAAACTCAGTTCTCACCCTGTGTAGCAAGCACTTTACCAACTGAGTTATCACCTCAGCCCCAGACTAGTGTCTTCAAATACTAGCTTAATGATGAGAACTACTTCCTTAAAAGTTACACAAAACTTAGCTGAGAAGTTTCCTGATCCTGGAAATAGATCCTTATTAAACAGTTAAACAGTTGATCTTCATTATGTTTCCAAAGTCTGACAAAATAATTGAATTATCTAGTATTCTACTTCTTCCCATGCCCGCCTAGTTTTTACTAGGAAAACATCTGTTTTCCCAAGACGTTCACATCAAAAACCAGACATGCACAGTCTCTATTTAGTCTAGTTTCTCTGTTCTTCCAAGAGCCTTTTCATTGTCTGTTTCTTTCCTCTGATCTTCACTGGATTGATGTCCTGTCCCAACACCTTTGCTTCTGGGTGATTCCTTTTAGGTGGAGCACAGCCCAAAACTTCTCTCCTTGAATCAGGACCATGAGAAGTTTTTTTGTTAATATTTTATTATTTTATGTGCATTGGTGTTTTGCCTGCATGTCTGTGAAGGTGCCAGATCTTGAAGTTAGAGACAGTTGTTAGCTGCCATGTAGGTGCTGGGAATTGAACCTGGGTCCTCTAGATGAGCAGTCAGTGCTCTTTTAAAAAAATATTTATTTATTTATTATGTAAACAGTGTACAGAAGAGGGCACCAGATCTCATCATAGATGGTTATAAGCCACCACGTGGATGCTGGGAATCAAACTCAGGTCCTCTGGAAGAACAGTCAGTGCTCTTAACCTCTGAGCCATCTCTCCAGCTCCAGGACCATGAGTTTTACATTATTCTCTGTTGCATGTTTACATTTCAATCCTTTTCTTTAATTCATCTGTGAGATTTTTTTTCTGCCATTTGAAGATTGCTAAGGTTCAAAGCCGGCCTACTTGTTTGAAATCTTTATTTCTCTTGCCTGAGATTGTGTGTGTGTGTGTGTGTTTCTTTTTTTCTCCTTCTTTTTTACCCCCCTTGAAGTTACAAGTGTCTTCAAAACAAAGCAGGCTGACCAAACCCTGTCTCTAAACTGGAATTCAATTGCTAACCCAGCCCCAGCCTTGGATTGTGGGCAAGCACCAAGAGCCAAAGTGCTCCTTCTCTGAGCTTCTGGTCCCATGAATCTCAGCTGCCACCACATCTGGACCTTTGACCCAAGACCTACCAGACTAGAGCAGCTGAAGCACAGGGTGTCAGGCACATCTGATAAGGCAGGTAGAGGCAATGTGGAGATGCTGAACAGCCACCTTGGTAAGGCACCAGTAGGAATGTCTCCAGGCAAACTTCCCTTTTACAGCCTCAAGATTTAGAGACTTCCTGGTTGTCATGAGAGAATGTTGGACTTATTCTTGTCAGCCAGCTTCAGGGATTGGGCATGTGCATCTTTCTTGGCTACTGTCTTAGTTAAGGTTACTATTGCTGTCAAGAAACACCAGGAACAAAAACAACTTGTGGGGGAGATTTATTTCACTCATTGTTCTAAATAACAGTTTATTATCAAAAGCATTAAGGGTTGCTAGGTGGTGATTGTGCATGCCTTTAATCCCAGAGGCAGGTGGAACTCTGTAAACTTGAGGTTAGCCTGGTTTACAGAGCAAGTTCCAGGACAGCCGAGGCTATCCTTGTCACAAAGGAACCTGTCTCAAACAACAACAACAAGAACAACAACAACAAAAACAAAGCAGTGAAGACAGGAACACATATCATTTTGGGGACACTCATCCAAACCACAACAACACTCAACAGCACAGCCAATATGCCATAGACACAAACAGTTGACAACTTTGCAGAGTTAGGAGTCTGTTGGAGTCTTTGGGATAAAGCTTGTAAATAACATTTCCTCCCTGAAGGGCTGTGTTTTATTTACCTGTAGTATCGCATATAGCTTTACTACCATTTTCCAGCATCCAAGAAAAATTTTTCTGTGTTTGAGTCACTGAGAGCATTTTATTTCAGGCATCTGGACTAGAGTGAAGAAATGTGCTGGAGTGTCTGCCTTTTTCTGTCTGCTCTGTCTCCCTTAGATTTGCCAAAGAGCATTTTAAAAGTGCTTGAAGGACAAGCAAGCTCAAATCTTATTACTATTTCTTTTGACAATACTCATTAAAAGCTAGAGAATCAGAGATCCTGTCAATGTCTCAGTTAGGCTGACCTTGTCATTTTCCAACAACATCAGCAAAAATAAAGCACATCTGTGCCAAAGTTAATATCATCTTCGCAAGAGGATTTATTGGGGAAATTACTTGTTGGTAACATGCTTTTTTATCATTATGCTAAAAAACAAAGGGGAAGAGTACAGATTAATGTTGGTCAAATATATTCTCATTTCAAGTCCACCTTGGCATATTTCACTTAAATATTTAAGCCTAGTAGTGAACCTATGTTTTAATTTTTGTCCTGTAATTAGGTTAGTATTCTTGCTTGTGATTTATTTTTATTGACTCTAAGCTATATGATTCTAATTCATGACATACTTATTTTGTATAGGATGCTGATGAGCGGTATATTACTAGTCATCTGGATCTTGTTGTGTTCCCTCAAAGGGTGTTAGGTTTGGCTTTATGAGCATTTTATTTACTTGTCTGTAAGCTTTGTAAATTTTATATTTTAATCTCCATGAGTGAGGTAAAGCCATTATTCTTGGTCAGGTTACTATTCCTTTTAAAGTGTTACTTTTCTAGGTGTTTGAAATGATCAGCTGTGACTCTTAAAACACTCATATGTCTTTTTGTGAGCTCTGTCCATTTTCTACTGTTAGGGTTTCTCATTCATATTCTGCACCCATTATTGGCTCACAGGCTTTGGGATGTATAGTTGAATAATTCAATTTTTATGCAACTCAAAGCTCAAGGACTTTGCTAAACAGAGTTATATCATTGACTCTAAGTACACCTCTCCTTTTAAGTGTTCTTTATCACAAATTCTGTTACCTCAGTGTGCTACAGTCTGATATCTCATATTATACTTCTCTTCCTGTACTGTGTCCTTTAAATTTTTCATGATGTGAATACCACTGTCTTATATACCTCTGTGGTGTGAATTCCATTATGAAGTGTCTGCCATCTTGTTGTGAATATTGACATAGTTAAAAATATTGCCATGGTATGATTATCACTTGGTAGGGACACTGTCATGTGAACTATGGAATCAATGCTGCCACAGTGAAAATATTTCTGTGGTGTAAATATTACCACTATTGTGTGAAAAATCTCCAGGCACAAATTCTGTGTAATTGTAGTAGTGCTCCTTTTGTTGTCTTTGTGTCCAGGATCAGTATACTATGTTTCTCTCCGCTCAACATTCAACAATAATTGTTTAATTTTTCTGGTTACATATTGAGAAGGGCTGTATTGAAATATAAAAATTGTTTTTATATGATCCAAATATTTGATAAGGTATGTGTGAAATTGTCTGCTTATCTTCTTTTAACCTCCCAAACTAAAAATGCAACATTCAATTTTATGTGACATTATTGGTCTGAAATCACTAGTTCCCACTTTTTCCATTTATTTTTTATTTTTTTTTATTTATTCTTCAACTTTTTATTTTTCCCAAACTTCATATTAAATGCAATGCTCCTGAGGGAGCTCATTTTAAAAATAAGTTGAAATTAATTAAACCACAAGTCTCTTGATTTACAACAAAGTTATAAGCCAGTTCATTGGCTAAGTTACTTTTACACATTATTAGTGATTACCCTACAGGATTATTCTTCTATTTAAGACTCTGAGAACATTGTTTTGAGAGTCTTCAGAGGCTAGCTCAGTCATCACGATAGGAACAATAAAATGTGAGGATTTAGGGCATTTGCTATGGCCTAGATTTGGAAATACTTTGTTATGAAATGCTCCACCCTCCTTTGTTTCTCCTTTCTCACTATATGTGTAAACCTGTGGCTCATTTTTTCTTTGCAATAAGACAATCCAACAAAACTGAAAGACTTCACTAACTATTTTGATTTCATGTAAGTTTAGCATAGAGGTTTAGGGAAAATAAAATTTGGGATTCCTTTTTTTTTTTCTTTTTTTCTTCTTTATTTATTTTGTATTTATCAAAAAAGTAAAATTGCAAATCAAAACAACTTTGAGATACCACCTAACACCTGTTAGATTGGCTAAGATAAAAGGTACAGATGACAGCTTATGCTGGAGAGGATGCGGAGCAAGGGGAACACTCCTCCATTGTTGGTGGGAGTGTAAGCTTGTTCAGCCACTTTGGAATACAATATGGAGGTTTCTCAGAAAATTAAGAATCAATCTCCCCAAGGACCCAGCAATACCACTTCTGGGTATATACCCTAAAGAGCCACATTCACACTCCAAAGGTATTAGCTCAACTATGTTCATAGGAGCATTATTTGTAATAGCAAGAACCTGGAAACAACCTAGATGTCCCTCAACTGAAGAATGGATTAACAAACTGTGGTACATCTACACAATGGAATACTACGCAGCAGCAAGGAAAAATGATATCCTAAAATTCACAGGCAAATGGATGGATTTGGAGAATATCCTCCTGAGCGAAGTCTCACAAACTCAGAGAGATAAG
>PVIH01025261.1:0-21022 GCA_004025045.1 Sigmodon hispidus
TAAAATTGTAATGTGTAATTGAGAAATGCAGATTAATAGTCAACTATGATAAGCAAACTTATAGTCATGTTAGTTAGGTTTTTGTAGGTATGCAAAGATATATTTCAATTAGATAGGTAGTCTTCAAACACTTCAAAGACATGCAGAATATGGCATTTAAGATATTTTAAGAACTTAGACTTTTCTGGACAGTGAGACATTTCTGTTCCTGGCAGCATCAATGTATTTCAGAGAAAGGATGGGCATTGAAGAAACTTCATTTGGAATTTACTTTTTGGCAACAGTTAGCCACCGGACAAGAAACTGTTCTGGTATTGACTGCTTGATAGTATGCTGTATAAACTGGACCTGTGAAAATTGCTAAGATTAAAGACACAGAAGATAGCCTATGCTGGAAAGGGTGCAGAGTGAGGGGACCACTCCTCCATTGTTAGTGGTAGTGTAAACTTTTTCAGCCACTCTGAAATGCAGTATGGCAATTTCTCAGAAAACCAGGAATCAATCTCCCCAAGGAGCCAGTAATACTACTTTTAGGCATATACCCTAAAGATGCACATCTGCACCCCAAAAGCATTAGCTCCACTATGTTCCTAGCAGCATTATTCATAATAGCAAGAACCTGAAAACAACCTAGATCCCCCTCAACTGAAGAATGAATTAACAAACTGTTACATCTACATGATGGAATACTACTCAGCAGTAAGAAAAATGATATTCTAAAATTTGCAGGTGAATGGATGGATATGGAGAATATCCTCCTGTTCTAGGTACCACAATCCAAGAATGATATGTAGGGGATGTAATCACTCATTAATGGACTTTAAAAAAAAAGAGAGAGATGTCATTGTATACAATAGCTCACAGCTAGAACATTGCTAAATGACACAGTGCTTCACTTCTGCATTGATGACCTTTGACAGGGGTGCAGGTGAGGAAATACCAATTTCCTTTAAGGGTCTGGTCACAGGGAATTTAACTATGCTCCAGTAAGTAAATGAGCAGCATGAATGGATGTTTTTGTAAATGGGGAGATCATAAGAGAGGGTATGAATTCGAGAGGTCTGATAACTGAGTTTGATGGGGTGCATGATGTAAAATCACCAAATAATAAATATATAAATAAAAATAAAGAAACCTGGTGCTAAGAAAACCTCCAAGAACCGACAAGATATCTCCTGCTAGGACTCCAAGGAATAGTAGAGAGGGTTCCTAAATAGTACTTTCCTTATAATCAAAAGACTGACCACCTTAAACCTTCATCCAGCAATCGATACAAGTAGAAGCAGAGATCCATAGCAAAGCACCAGGTCAAGCTTCTAGTCCAAATGAAGAAAGAGAGAGAGAGAGCAGAGAGAGAGTATAAGAACAAAGGGATCACAAGAAGGAGACACACAGAGATGGCTACCCAGAGCTATTGGGGGCTCACTGTGAATGGCAGCTGAGGAACCTTCATGGAAAGAAACTAAACCCTCCAAATGTAGATGACAGTCAAAATGCTTAGGCAATTTGTAGAGCTTCTTGCAGTAGAGTTAGAGTATATCCCTGGTGCATAAAATGACATCTCAGAACCCATTCCCTACAGAGGAACACCTAACTCTGCCTTGGTACTGGGATGAGGGACTCAGAAATTCTTGAACTGTATATGCCAGACAAAGCTGATTCACTTTCAGTTTCCTTACCCTCATCAGGGAATGAATGGGGGTATGGGGTAGAGGGAGGCTGAGGGAGCACTAGGATTTTCTGAGAGGAGAAAAGGGAGGGGAAGAAGTGGTAGATATGGAAAAAAGTCTTTTTTAAAAATGAAAAGAAAAATATAGAAGCTTGGGGATCCTTTGGGATACACAGTCTTTCTGGAAGAAGTCTGTCATTTGAAATAATGTTTGTGGGTTTATTAACTTAAGTTCCTGTTAGTTTTTCTGTTCCTGTGTATCAATAAAGATGTGATCAATCATCTCTCTTACATAATGATCCAGAGCTAATAGAATCATAGTCTATTTTAGTGAGTAAACTTTGTATAATGTAAATATTTTTATTAGAAAATATTTGTCAAAATTTCTGTATTTCCTAATAGTGTTGTTTTAGGAACTATGTTGCAAGACACTGTTGATGAGTTATAAGATTCAAACCATATGACAAGGTAATAATTTTTATCCTTTAGTCTTGGAAAAACAAATTTTACAATACATTACTTAAAATCAAATATTTGTATGAAAATAAAAAATAGATTTTTATCTTGTTTGAAAATCCAGAGTAAGAAAAAATTTTTAAGAGAGGTAAGTGTTCATAATTTAATCAAATAATTTATTTTGGCATGTATTTCTATTGCATTTTATATGAAGATGGTGTTTGGTCTTGTGGAATGAGTAGTATATGGGTAAGTTTGTTAGTTTCATTGTATTTCATATAAATTATATCACAAAAAATTTGCAATTACATGCACTATAATTTTTATACATAAAATACAATCACATACTTCAGACACTATTGATTCTTTAAAATTCATATATTACACTGGTAATATTTTATTTTGATCTCTTTTACTATAATTTGCTTTTCAAATATTATCTATTCCATGGAAGCATACTAGTCAGTTCTCTTTCCCACCTTAAATTTATTGTTTAGTAGTGATTTGTACAGTTTGTCTATGTATGGGGTTTGCATAAATGTGTGTGTATATTCCCAAGTGTGTGTTCATATGTTTGCATAGATGTGTGTGTATATTCCCAAGTGTGTGTATGTGGAGATATGGTTGGAAGGCCAAAGGTCAAAGTCAAGTGTTTTCTTCACTTACTGTTTAATTCATATATTGGCATAGATTCTCTTATGCACCAGAACTCAATGATTCCAGTATTCAAGTAAGATAAGTTGCTTTTGTGATCTTTTATTTCTACTTCCAGCAGAGTGAGATAACAGGAATGTTGTGTGGTTCAAGTAGCATTTATGTAAGTACTGCAGATCCAATCTGAAGATTCATGATTTCATGTCAAAAGCTTTAAGCCATAGATTTATTTCACTAGTCATCAAGAGTGATTTTTATTACTTCTATAATAATATTACAGAGACAAATAATTTAGATAAAAATTTTAAAAATAGACTAATAGTGTAGTGCTTGAACTCATATTTTTTTAATTTATTTATTTATTATTAAGTATACAGTATACAGAACAGGGCACCAGATGTTATCATAGATGGTTGTGTGCCACTATGTGGTTGCTGGGAATTGAACTCAGGACCTTGGGAACAACAGTCAGTGTTCTTAACCACTGAGCCATCTCTCTAGCCCTGTACTCACAATTTCAACAGTGTTGATTTTCTGATAAAATATATGAAGCATCCTTTAATAGATTAACTTGAACTTCATATCACCAATAAATTGCATAATAATCAATTGTCATAATTACTCAATTCTAAACAAGTCTGAAATTAGTAAAACCTATCATAATCAAACAAGCTTTTTGCCAATGGAATATCACAAATTTTCTACTAAAATTGTGAATAGAGATGTACATATACCCATTTTTATAGTTACATATTAGTTGACAGATTAAAATGAAATATTAAGCCATTATCAATATGTATTTTGAAAAATGGGTATATCCTAAAACATCTTAGATAAAGGAAGTCAAGAAAGTGCATGTTGTAGGAATGTCTTAAGCATAAATACAACAACCATTTGAAAAAATATATTGATATGCTTCAGTGATATAATATTATATATAAAACTTAACATCAAATCATGCCATGTACTAACAACATGGAGTAAAACTCTACCATTATCAGTCTAGTAATGTAATGCAATGTGAATAAAAAGGATATTAAATTTTACTATGAAATTTTCTACTCCCAAATCCACAACCCCAGAGTAACCAAGAAGGAATATTTAGAAAATATAATAATGAAGACTATTTTATAGCTTTCCTTCCTCCAATTTCTCATGTTCATTAATGACAAGTAAATGATAAGATCATATTATAGTGTAAAACACTAAATGTTATATGGAATCCTGGATTAATTTTTTCACTTTAGCATTTTAAAGGTCAGTAAATAAGTAAAAACACATCATGCATTTGAATTAAAAGGTATGTAACAATATAAATTTATACCAATAAAATACATCATGTGTAAATGGTAAAAAATGTTTTTGAATACTTGGTAGCTGCATTATTATGCCATTTTTATAAGTGTGAATAAAATAATTCAAAACATGTTTATAAAGGATACACATTATTCATCAAACATAAATTTAGATTGTAGAAAATGAAGCATATGTATATATTTATATATGAATATATATATATAAATATGTATACAACATGTCTCTTTCCCATATTAATCTTTAAATATTTGGACAAAAAATTACAAATCCAATTTTAGTTGCTTTCATAGAGTTACTGATCACCACATACTTTAACTAGCTATGAATGTTTTAGTCAATTTACAAAAATATAATATTGCTTCAGAATAATTTTAATGTTCTACTTGATTGTTATATTTTAAAGAAAGTTTCATTATAAAATTCAAAATGTAAATCAGTTTGAATTGTTCTATTATTTAGCTAGAATTAATAAAATAATTCATAGAAACTAAGAAAATTTATAAGAAGGAAAACAATACTACATTATAATTTTGTAATCTTATATGGTAATGAAAATTAAATTGTCAATCATAATTTTATATTCATTGATACTGTGAAATACGTTGTTTCCTTACGTTTAAACCAAACTGGAGGTGAAAGAAAAGTGATTACATCTCATTTTCCAATAGTTAACAATATTCTACATAAACATTTTAACCTGCATCACCTACAAATTTGTTGTATTAGATTTCTGATCCCATTTGGGCCAGAGGTCTGACCTTCCCGCAGCAGCTTTTACCAAAAAAAAAATAATAAATAAATATGGCTTAGACTCTTATATTAATTTTATCCTGCTTGGCCTTTGTCTCAGGCACATTGCTAGCTAGATTTCATCTCAACCCCACCCATTTCCATTAAGCTGTGTGCCACAAGGCCCGTGGCCTCTATCTCACTTGGGACCTACATGCTTTTTCCTTTGAGATTGAATTGGACTTGTCTGACTAAGCACTCCTTGTACCTGAAAATCAATTTTCCCAATTTCTATGGCACCTGACACAGGCCAAAATAGTTCCTTTATTCACACAATGATTTGCACTGCATACATACTTCTCACCACACTGATTATTAAACCCAATCACATATTATAAAGTAACTAGGTCCCATGGGTCTCCATAGGTTTGAGGGCAATTCAGTCCAAGTTGTTTTAGGCCAATATGAGGAACAGGTATATAATGTACTTCCTGAGAGCCAACCTGGGTTTGAATGAGGGCCTGGATAACAGAGGCAGAGTCCCATTGAGTAATGACTTAGATCAATGAGAGATGACCATACAACACTAACAGATATCAATAGAGCAAATTTTCTCCGGGCAGTAAGAAGGGTATATAGGGCTTGCCTCTTCTTGAGTAAATTGGGCTTGTCGCTTTCAATTTTGCTTTTGTGTGTGGGGAGAGTGTGGAGTGTCTGTGTTTTTGACTTCGCACCTACTCACCCCCTTCCACAAGGGGAACTTGCCAGAACCCCACGACAACAGATCACAGAAATCTTTATAGAGCTATTACATAAAATAATATAATAAATATAATTTAGATTAATAGTTACATCTATTGTTTTTATTGAAAAAAAGCAGATTGTTTGAAAGCAATATAATATTGTTTAGCAATTTTCAAAATGACTGAAATAAACTTTAAATAAAAGGACATCTGCTGTCAGATTGTGACTTCTATATTGGACATGAATCATGAACACAGGAAGTCACACCTCCATAATTATCTAAAGAAAAAAATGTACAATGATATCATCAGTTGACATGCTGGTGTGCAGGGAGTAAATCTCACAGGGTCTTACAACTACATTAAGAGCTACAGAAAATTAATCGCTGCTGAACGAAATAAAAACAGTCTTTCCCAAAGAATAGCCCCCTAATAGGCAATCTACATCCTATAATCAGTATTATAGAATTAACACTGTATACAGTTAACAGGCAATGTGAGTGTGTGTCTGTCTGTCTGTCTGTCTGCATTTAACAATAACCAAAGAATAAGTAATGAATTTAAAATGGAGTGGAGTGGATACAGGAGATTAATGGAGAGTGGGAAGGATAGAGGAGATGTCAGAGATGGAAAAAACGGGGTAGATATTAATCACATATGAAATTCTCAGTAAAAATAACAAAATTAAATTAATATGATATAGACTTTTATATAACAAAAACTTATAAAAATGTATCAACATCAATTATTTTATTTTATTTTAATTCATGTATATCTAGACACAAATTTAACAAAAAATAATAAAAAAGTCATTGTTACTGTTTTCACATTGTTAGTGTTTGACCTCAGAGTCTGTACATGTTAGGCAAGTATCCCAGCTCAGCTTTAGAATTTTGTCTTCACAAAAACACATACTATGCACAAAATTATTTCTCATAACTACTTTATTAATATCTATATTTATGAATAAGAAAACATGCAATACAGAATCTGAAATAGAACAATTAATACACAGTTGTCACTGGACTCCATACTGCCATATTGGTCCAAAAAGTATCCAGTCTTTCAGTTAAAAGCATTCCATACTTAGGGATATAATTCACTTTCAGAAGCTGTATGATGTCACAAAGGAAGAATCTTTCCCAAATACAAACATAAATACACAGTTCATAAAAATTAAAATGTTTAAGCAGGGATAGCATAAACATCACAAATTTTATTCCTAAAATTAGCATATACAATCATGAAACAACTGCCTTCTTTATTTTTATTTGTGCACACACATTTTGACGAGTAGCCTTTACTTCTCTAGTCTAATTGTTGTTAACTTTCAGTGTTTTAACAATAATATTTATGGAAAGCAAATGGGTGGTATAACATTAGTGTAAGGAAGCAACGGTGGATGTATATTTTGAGGTCACTGCACAAGATTCTCTACTGTGGTAATTGGCACAAGATATAAAAAGGTCTCTATCCAATTGTAATCTTCTCCTCTGCTCCCATAGTTACAGGCCAATTGGGCCAGTTGTGAATAACAAAATAATACCCTAAATTTGTGAAAAAGAATTTCCTTGAGTGTAATGAAAGTTTGGCTTACAGAAAAAAATGAAAGGAAAAAAAACCCTGTAATCGCAATAAATCAAAAGAGTGCTAAGAAATCATATTCCCATAAAGTTACATTAGATATATCCGCATTTAGTCTTAATAAAATAAAAAAATTCTGTGGAAATATGCTTATGGGTAAATTTAATTTATGCAGAACTTAAAGTGTTCTTTTTGAATATGACATGAATATATTATAAGGACTGCCCAATATATGAGTCTACTGTTTTATCACTGTAATGAAAATGTGTGACAAACATTAGTTTGAGGAGGCAGAAGCTCTTCATACTGTCACCATTGCACAAAAACACTCATCAATTAACATTATTTTTCTAATCAAATTTTTATAACTAAAAATTAAATGTTCAATTACTACATAAGACTACATAAAATGTACTCTCTAAATTGTTTACATTATTGGTATAATATGTAAAGTTAGTTTTAATACACTGACACAGTATTAGTTAAGACTTCTAGATAAAGTTTAGAATTGAATGTGTATGTTTTTAGCACTTGAGAAACACAGTGTAGGAACACATTTACAAGAGTATATTTAAAGCTATAGTGAAAAATTATAAGACACTTTTAACTGAATATGGCCACAATATATATAGCCAGTTTGACATACATATTCTGCAAATACAAAATCACTCTCTAAATTCAAATAAAATCAAATAATTTTTCTTTTTTGAAGGAAACAGTTGTGACCGAAGGTAAACTAAGACATTTTGTGGTCATATCTTGTGTATCACTAAAAAGAAAAAAAAAAGTGGGTTTTGTCAACCTATAGCTCTGTCCAACCATTCAAAGAATTTGTAATATAGTGAGAATGACATCATCAAATATGAAGCCATGGAAGTTTCAGATTTCCAAAGCTATACCTAATGGAAGCTAAGAAAGAGAACGCAAAGGGGAGAATAACTGGACTCACACCCCTTGCCTCTTTGGCTTTCTCAGCCTGCTTCCATTCAATTTCTCTCAAGTGCAAAAAATAAATAAAGAGAAGAGTGTGCCCAGTACTTAATTTTCTAAACACTGTCTAAATCTGAGTATAAAACCAGATTTAGAAAGGGCAAAAAAGACATGTCTGGTCATTCCTATATTTCTAGGAAAGGTAAAAACACATCACAAATTATTAGAGGTAAGGATATAACATCTTGCCTAGTAATTGCTTAAGATGTGTGATCAGATGAAAAATCTCAAATGTCTGATTTTTTTCAGATTTTGTATTTCCATTAGCAAAATAGGCATTCAGATTTCTAATACATTACTTAATGAAATTTACCCTTGATTTTCTTTCCTTCCAATATTATGTAAATGTTTATGAATATAAATGTACTAGTTATGTAAAATGTATAAGTAATTAAAATAAAATTTCTCACATCATTCTGGTTTTATTTTTTTTGTTTTTGCTTCATTTTTGTATGTTTGTATTGAGAGGAAAAATAGCAGTCTAACTCTACTGGAAGCACTGATTTTGTCATTCTGGGTTTTGTTAACTTCCCCAGGTTAAGAATCTTCATTAACAACAACAAAATCAATAACAATATTAATACATATACATGATCTTATTTCAATAAAGTTTCACATACCATCAATTTTTGGGGGGTTTTATACACCTGGAAAACCATTAAGCCTCAGTCCCTAGAAACACGAAAAAACACAAAGAAGAAAAAGAACAGTAATAATTAATTTGAAATTTTACTAATTATATGCTAGATGTTAAAAGTGATCAAGATATTCTATTCATCAAATCATATACAATCTAATTGACTTCACAAGGGGAACAATATATTCTCAAAACACTACTTAACCTGCTGGGCACACAAAGGAAAAGTTTTATCAACATTCAGTTGAAACCATTACTACTGAAATTATACATTTATCACAATTTATATTACAACATTTACACACAGTTTAATCGAAAATTACATACCATCAAGTTACACATTATAAAGTCTACATCTAATTTAATCAACAAGAAATATTTAGCAACCCCCAACCCAAACATTAATTGATTCTGTCTTTAGTATGATACTGAAACAAGACACTTTCTTGACTCTGTTATGGGGGAACTTAAAGTTTGTGGTGTTTCTATAAATTTGTGAAATGTGCACACAGAAGATAACTGCTGGTTAAGTAGACAAAAACAGAAACTAACTCTAAGCAACAAAGGAAACTGATGTTTCCTGTGGATGTTATTGTTTTCTTTGCTTAGGATGTATTCATTACATATGTAAGATTTTTTCTTCAGTGTGTATAACTGGGGTATTTTATCCACCCCAAGAAGTAGTCATGAGCCTTATTTCTCCCTCTGTACATCTCCTTAAAATTCTGTGCTGTAATGACTTTGATAGGTTTAGAGTTAAGTCTTTTGAAAAGTTCTTTCCTGAATTTATCTTGTTTTCAGTTGTTTTTTTTTTTTCAGTAAATTGAGCTAGACTGTTAAAAATCCCTTAGTCTTATATACTTATTGGGGGGGGTTATGTACATGTTTACTTGTTTATTTTTTCATTAAGCATTTTTACAAAACAGGCATTGAGCTGTCAAATCAATATTTATATCATTTTAATTGTCTTTAGAATAATAGTACATTTCAGTAATAGCTGTAAGTTAATAATGCATTGGATATATCCATCTTTTGTGATTTTTATATACAAATTTCAGAATATAAATACCTAATTTGTACTGGGATATAGGATTATCATGGCAGATATAATAGATTTTCTGATGTACATTGCACTATACTATAAAACTATATTAATATAAATAAGCACAGGCCCATTCTGGCTAAATGTTGCCTAATATGGGCATAGATATTGCACTTCAGTGTCTCGAACTCTACTAAAGAGTAGAGAAATAGATTGAAACCTAGCTCTGTACAATTTATATATAATCTTTTGGAAAAATGTATATATAAATTATATCAATATATTCTTAAAATAAAGGTAGAAAACATAAAAAACAGGAATAGAGATGAAACTGTAGAAGATCATATTTACACTCTGAACTGTACATTTTTGAAGATAGAAATATGGACAATAAGAAACTAGAGACATTGAATATAAACAGAAGAAAAAGATAAACATAAATGCCATAGTACTTATAGCAACTAGTTCTATCAGAAAAAAAAGTTTATATAAAATAAAGGTAAACTGGGAAAATGAAATCTTTATCAATTTATCAATAATCATATACAGAATTCACAAAAATCAGAATGGAGTAAATGATTAATATTGCACATGGTGATAAAACTAAAAGTTCCTTAAAGTACATCAGAAATATCATACACTATGATTTTAATTTCTGCCATTATAAGCCTTTCTGTACATAGGGATATACATTTTTAAATTACTTTTTTGAAATTCACAGTCCAAATCAAACAAATCTTAATTGTATTTTTATCATATTTTGACTAAGGTTCTAGCTCTAGACTTATCCTGGTATCTGTTACTATTTACAGAGCTATTTACAAACCTTTCCATTAGGAATATTCATTAAAATTGAATCATTTTATTTATATATATATATACATATCTTTATGAAAATTTGAAATATCCAGATTAGCTTTACAAGGGATGTTCTTCTATGATGGGAGAATCATCCCTTGATGCTCTGGCCTGCTGACCTGAAGTAAAGGTTGTCAAGGGAATGACTTTAATTGAGTCATCCTCGGAATGAAGTCTTTCAGCCATGGTGTAAAACTGAGCTCTTATATTACCCTGTACTCCCTGATCGAGGGGATATAGTCCATCAGCTCCAGCACCCTGCACCCATGCTTGCTGTAAACCCATTGTTGTTTGGGCCTGATTGTGATGGCGTGTAGCAGCCTGAGGC
Source organism: Sigmodon hispidus (assembly GCA_004025045.1). Lineage (NCBI taxonomy): Eukaryota > Metazoa > Chordata > Mammalia > Rodentia > Cricetidae > Sigmodon > Sigmodon hispidus. The sequence goes on from PVIH01025261.1 coordinate 11,008, forward strand.
AGAGGAGGACTATGGTGAATTACCACAGCCTGTGCTAGAGGTGGGCTGCAACAGACTGCAGTGGCCTGTGAAGGTGGTGGGCTATGGCAGATTGCAGTAGCCTGTGCTAAAGGAGGACTGTGGTGGAGTGAAGCTGGTGATACTGATGGAGGGCTATGGCACAGTGCAATAGCCTGGGTCACAGGCGGGCTGTGGCAGATAGCAATGGTCTCTGTTACTGGAGGGCTGCAGCGACGACCAGCTGTGTGGGTTCTAGGTGGGCTGTGGCAGAGAGCAGTGGTCTGTATCTGTGAAGGGCTGGGATGAGTCAGAGAAGCTGGCATCCAGCAGGAGTCAGAGTGGCCCAAAATGAGGCATTCTTGAGTACAGTTGTCAGAGGCTTCTTCCACAGTTGGCTGCACTGTTATTTCTGCAGCTGTCAGGGAGAAGAAAACAAAACAAAAGAAAACTTTTAAAATATGAATAAAATCAGTCATATTTAACTAAAAATTTATGGTTGTGAGCCTAGCCTTTAACGGCTGAGCCATCTCTCCAGCCCTTAACTAAAAATTTAGTAATCTGTTTAAGTACATTCGATACTTCCAATGGATTTACATTAGTGCCCGATATATCAGGAAAACTTTCTTAAGTGACATAAATAACAGGCAAAGACTAGGTGTTAGGGAAACCTCCAAGAACTCATAGGATATCCCTGCCTAGCACTCCAATGAATATCAAAGGTGTTGTCTAAACAGGACTTCCTCCATAATCAAATGAATAACGTCCTTAATTGCCATCACAGAACTTACATCCAACAATGAATAGAGGTAGAGGCAGGGATACATGGCTGAGCTCTGGGCTGACTCACTGATCCAGCTGATAGCAGGGGAGGAGACTGTACATGAGCAAGGGGATAGGGACTAAGAAGAAAATTCTCAGAGAGATGGCAATCGAGAGCCCTGGGGAGCTCACTGAATCAAGAGCAGCCACCTGAGAACTACCTAGAATAGGAACTAAGCCCTCCAAGGATAGACAACTGTCCACTGGCATGGACAATATGTGGAGCCTCAAGGGGAGTTTTCAGACTGTTTCTGTGCACAGACTGGCACCTTGGAGCCCATTCTCTTCAGAGGAACACCTAACCTAATCTTGATTTTAGGATGAGGAAATTGGACATTCCTGGAGTGGCTGCTGAGATAAAACCATCTTGGGACCTTTTGCTCTTTCTCAGGAGGGAATGGGGGATGAGGGAAGCTGAAGGCTGACTGGGAGAGGTAGCAGGGGAAAAGGGAGTTGGAACAAGGGGATAAATTTAATTGATAAAAGAAAAAAAAAGAAATTAAAAGATTAACAACAGGCTTAACTTATTTGAAAATCACTTTCTTGACTATCAATTTGATTACATAAACGATGAGAAAAATCAACATAAAAGTAATAAAAGTAACTTAAGGCACGAAATTTGGAAATAGAAGTCTAGAATATGTCCAGGTCCAATCTATAACCTTATTAGAAGGATAAAATTGTAGGCATGATAAATTGATCAGTAATCTACAGGCCTGGACAGTGAAAGATGACTAACAGAGGTAACAGAAGGAAACTATTTCTGATGATATACCTATGATAAGAAGATTGTATATTCATAAAACATTTATTTCAGAGTATATGGGATGATAAAGCATAAATTTTTAGTATATAAATATAAAATATAAAAATGAGTGATCACCGAATATTAAGAAAATAAATTCTTTATGATTAATTTCTGATTGGATATACTTCAAAATACTTCTAATGAAATATACTGGATGCAATATACATGCTTTCATGGTAAACTTGTTCTTTGAGATATTTTACCTTTGAATTATTGTATGTGTGTGTATATATGTTGTGCTCTGTATGAATAAATTCTTGTGTATATGGTATTAGTATAATGCATGTACATATGTGTGTGAGTGAGCCTGCATTCATTAATTTCTAGGCCAAAGCATGAGTTTCATATTCTAGCACTCTCCACCTTCATTTCTAGACAAAGACTCTCATTGAATAGATGCCTCACTGTTTGTCCTGGTCTGGATGGCGAATGAACTGTAGAGATCACCTGGGTCCTTTCTACCAGTTGAAATTGGAATTTTAGGCATTTGTAGCAATTTGTCTTTATTTTCTTTCTGTTTTACTTTGTTAGTCATTTGTGTGTGTGTGTGTGTGTGTGTGTGTGTGTGTGTGTGTGTGTGTGTGTGTGTGTATGGATCATGGAAACTCAAATTCAGGTCCTCATGTAGCATTGGCAAATGATTTTCATTAAATAAAACATTTCCCCACAATATGGAATAATGTTTAATATAAGGATAAGATTCAGTAAAGAATAGTAAATTCATTAAACACATGCAGAAGAACCAGAAATTCTGTCATATATTTCTATAAAAGGGACCATAGGGTTGGTTTATTTGCAAAGGGTATAACAAATACTCAAAGTCAGAGCTTCATAAGAGATGTAGATTTTCTGATAGATTTTTCTACCACGTCAGAGCTTAAATATGAAATGATGACTTTATTTGTGTGTATATGTCTTTACATAATATTGAAAAAATGAAGTAAAATGAATTAGAATTTTTAAATATAGAACTTATTTACTAATATATTTCATATTCTTAAATTATAATTATACTCACTGATTAATTAAATGTGACAGAAATATTTACATTAGATACTAATCATAAAAATAATCTATCTTAACAAATAATCTTTATCACTTCACATTGTCTTGTTAAACTAAGATTACTTTTTGTTCACTTTCAATTTTTATAAATGATATTGTTAGATGAAAACCATTGATTAACAGTTGGCTTTTTATATAGCTGTGTGAGTTTTCATTCTAACATTTATAATTTTGATAAATCATTTCTTATCTAAAACAATCTGGAATCTTATAGTTTAGGTTGGATATTATGCACATCATCCTATCATAGGAACTGCCAGAATCATTTCCCAGGTTTGGATTCTGAATTTTACATGAATGAAACAATCAAACTGAGCAACAGCACAAATATATTAGTTTATTGTTCTCTGCTCTTAACTGCAGAGGTAGCTTCAGTTTCTGCTACCTAGACTTTATTTTGTTTACCAGTTATAACTTCATGTCATGAGTAAATAAATTGATTCTTCATTAAATTATTTTCTTTCAGGTATTTTATCACACCAATAGAAAATTAAACTCCCTCTCTCTCTCCCTCCTTCTCTCTCTCTCTCATATATATATATGTATATATATACATATATATATATGTATATATATATGTCTTTAAGGGTACAAGAAATACTGTAACCTGCCTTGGAACGCTAGTCCTATCTAGCTCAACACATAAGAAACAAAACTGTGACCAACGCTCAAAGATGACCATAAAGATGCCTAATCATGCCTAGTACTGTAAAACTTTGTAGCTTTCCAAGGCTAATGATGACATGGACCTTAAAAGATTATCTACTACCAGCTCTTTGCTAGTCCAGGATAAGCCATAACTATATACTAAATTTTAAATTGATACTCACAGGTAATTATAGCTCTCATTCCTTCCCAAACAAACTTCTCTTCATAGCAAATGTAGGCCACCCCCAAAATCACAAGTGGACATAATGTAGAGAGAGATTAGAGGACTGTTGGGAACCCAAGACTGATAAATACATCTATTTAAAGCTACTGCATCTATACTTAAGAAATCACTAGTAAAGACAGAGTAAAATGTTTTAAGAGAGATAACACCAGTATATCTGCTATAGAACATCATCTCATAGAATTAACTGACTAAATAAAATATATACAATTGTAGACAACTAAATAACTACTTAGAATAATTAACATCTCCAAGGGATGAGCTCCTTTGTAGGTGAGATTGTTTAATATAAAATGGTTAGTCTTAAAACTACATACAAATGTACACACAAACAACAAAAATGAAGTCAGCAGGTTGTATTTATATATTTGTATTTTAATAATTATAACTATAATAATATTTATAATACTAATAATAGGATATCAATTTCAGGAGATGAAAGCAGTGGCCTTAAGAGGGAATAAAGAAACTAAAGGGACACAAAAGAATAAAGTCAAGTCATTACATTTTAATTAAAAATTATGATATTACCCTGCTCTAGCAAAGGCCACCTTAGCACTCAGATTCTCAGCCCACGCATTTGGTCAAATACCCATGCTCCATCAGAGAGCATGCCATCACCCAGACCTCAAGGCCACATATGTGGTAGAATCTCCTTGCTCCATGAGAGGCCACTGAGGCACACATATCTCTAGAGGACACATCAGCATTCAGAACCTCAGAAGACCCCAGACTACACTAGAGGCTACCCAGGCCATTAGAATTTCTGTCTTCAACTTGATAAGACACCCACTGGGCTTTTCAGCAATAATAGCAGAGATAAATCAGAAACTGAGTAACAAAACACCCATCCAACAAAGGCAAACTCAGAAATTGGAATCTAGACCAATAATTTCCCCAAACTCATATGCATAAACACCAGTTTAAGAAGACAGTGAACAATAGCTAGGTCCATAGGTCACCATGAAAGCTCAGCCATCCTATTACATCAAACTTCGAATATGCAAACACATCTGGAGCATATATATAAAATTAAAGCCAACTTTATAAAGAAGATAAAGGCCTGTAAATCGAAATTTAAAAAAATCTCCTAAGAAATCCAGAAAAAATTATAAACAACTGAAGGAAATAAGCAAATTTATTAAAGAAAGCCATGCGTAATAAACCAAAACAAACAGTTGAAGTAAATTGTTCAATATATGGAAATAGAAGAAAAACAAAAAAGCAAGCAAACAAAAAAAGAGGTAATTCTCAAAATGTAAAAGCTATGTAAGCAAACAGGAACTACAGAATCAAGTATTAACAGAATAAAAGAGGCAGAAGAGAGAATCTCGGGCATTTAAGATGTAAGTATTGCTGGCACTCCACATGGTGAACCCAATATGGCTCCAGCAGAACACTCCTCATATGAAGGCACACCCCTGGGTGTAGCTTCATAGACCTGGGTATACCCCTTCTCTTAAAAAGAGAAGTTATGTTGCAGTCTGTCTCTCCTCCTCTCCTGATTCTCTGCTCCTTTATCCACCTAGGAACTCTCTTAAATAAACTCTTGTGTGGCCTTGGTAGTGTAAGTGTGTGTGTGTGTGTGTGTGTGTGTGTGTGTGTGTGTGTGTATGTGTGTCTTCTCATATGCAAAACTAACATAAGATATAATAGAAAAAATAGATACATTTGTCAAAAAATATTAAAACTAAAAAAAGTCATTGACACAAAACATTTAAGATATCTGAGACACCATGAAAAGAACAAACCTAAGAATAATAGTAATAGAAGGAGAAAAATCCTAGCTCAAAGGAGAAAATATATTTAAAAAAAAATGTACAAGAAACTTTTCTTAAAAGCCAAGCATGCCCAAGCTGCAAACCACAACCACTGAACAGCTTGGGATCAGAAACACCCTGGACTGACCCTTCGGACCCCACTCCAACTATAGGAACACCTGACTCACTCTTGAGGGAGGGGGGACAAAACTGGATTTGCCAGGAGTGGAGACTGATCCAAGCATTATTGGGTCAATGGGACCATAGGACTGTCTGCTCCCTGCCCAGGGATGGGATGGGGAGTTGTGGAGAAGAAAAAATGACCTGATGTGGCGGGAGGGGGAAGGGACCTTGAATAAGGATATACAGAGATGGAAAAAAAATTCAGAGGGAAAGCTGAACACAAAGTAAATATATGTGTAGCAATCTTATTTGCATTATCACCCCTGATAAGTCATGCTTATGATTTTTACCTTCTTTATAGTTATTGTTAACTTATCAGCATTTTAAATTCATTCTACTGTTTTTCTTGATAAATACAAAATAAATAAAGAAAAAAAGTACCAAGTGATTTAAAAAAATATTTTCTGCTGAAATTCTTTTGCTATAGAATTTTATTTAAACGATTATATATTCAATAATTGAAATCTTTGACACAATTTAGGAAATTATATTTGGGGGATTGTGGATTAAAGACACATGATTTTTAGGAGAGGATGCTGTGCTTGTTGATTATAATATTGTTGTATATTGATTAAATACATTCAGTCTCCACTTGCTGATTTTTACTACTGACAATAAATTTGGATGGACATATTAAAAAAAAAAGAAACTTTTTCTTACCTAAAGGGCATGCTTTTAAAGATGCAAAGAGCTTACACAACATCAAATAGATTGGATCAGAAAAGAACCCTTACCACACTATAATCAAAACATTGAACATATATATGTGTATGTATATATATAAGACAACGAAAAAAGTGGCAAATAACATATAAAGGCAGATCAATTAGAATTATGCTCTACTTCATAATGAAGACTCTAAAGGAACACAAGCGTGAGTATAATACCAAGCAACATTTTCAATCATCATAGATAAAAGAAGCAATGTTTTCCCAAATTAGCTAAAATTTGAACATTATCTATCCATCAATCCACTCTTACAGAAAGTACTAGAAAAAACTCCAATGAAGGAGGTTAATAACACCTACGAATATAATTATTATAAATAATTTTATATCATCAAGACATTTAGAAAGGACACACACACTCACACATACTACCACCACCATCACCAACAGCATAATAACAGGGATTCACAATCATAGGTCATTGATGTCTGTCAATACCAATGGACTAAATTCTTCAATAAAGAGACACAATCTAATAAAATGGATATGAAAAACTAGATATGTACTTCTGCTGCATAAAAAAGAAACACACCTCCACATCAAAGACATATTTTACCTCATCATAAAGAATTAAAAAATATTACAAGTAAATTGGTGTAAAAACTGTGTAGGCATTTCAATTTCTTACAAACTTATGTCAAATCAAAGTTAATCAAAAGAAACATGAAACACTTTTGTAGTGGGATTATGCTGGTAATGTTGTATTTGTTCTGCCTATGAGTTTAATAAAAGCTGATTGGCCAAAGCCAAACGGGAAGTGTGGGCAGGGATACCAGGTTAAGAAAACTCAGGAACAATTTAGAGCAGAGATAGACACCACAGGGATGCAAGAGAGACATGACAAGAAGACAGCAGCAGAAAAGGAAAGAAGCTGAAATGCTCCTCTAAGAAAGGTACCAAGACACATGGCTAAACAGGACAAAAATTATGGGTTACTTAAAGGATAATGTGTTAGTAAGTTATATGCTTGGGCCCTAGGACGATCAGTGTAAAAATAATACAAGCATTTGAGTGATTATTTGGGACTAAGTGGCAGTGGGGCTGAGAGCAGGTCCAAACCTCTGGTCTAAACCAGAAAGTCTGGGCCAGAAACATAATACAACATACTTCATACTCAACAAAGAATAAATTCACAAAGATGATTTTTCAGTTCTATGCCCCAAACACAAAGGCACATATGTTTATAAAGGAAACACTACAAACGCTTATAACACAAAAACACACATCAAACCTCAAACACAATAGTGGGAAACTGGAATATTTCGCTCTCACCAATGGACAGGTCATATAGAAAAAAGCTAAATACAGAAATACTTGAGCTAACAGATATTATGAACCAAATTAACCTAATCAATTTCTATAGAACATTTTACACAAACATGAAAGAATATACTTCTCAGCACCTCACAACATTCTCCAAAACAGACCATATACTCAAGTCACAAAGCAAGTCTCAAGAGATACAATAAAATATAAGTAACTCTTAATTCCCAGCAGACCATAATGAATAAAATCTGGGTCTCAATAACATTAGAAACAACAGAAAGCCTCCAAACTCAGGGTAATATAACAATGCTCCTTTAAATGACTACTGTGTAAAAAATAAAGAAATAAAAAATAGGGACTATCTAAAATTCAGTGGAAATGAATACACATCAAAGCCTAACTGTGAGACACAATGAAAGCAATGCTAAGAGGAAAAGGAAAGTTCAGAGCACTAAGTCTATTGAAAAAGAATTTGCAATGATCTCACACAAGCAACTTAACAACAAATGTGAAAGCTTTAGAACAAAAAAAGCAATCACACCCAAGAGGAGTAGATAGCAAGAAATAATCAAACTGGGGGCTAAAATAAATAAAACAGAAAGAAAGAATGAAATAGATATTTGGTTCTATGAGAAGATCAAGAACATAGGCAAATGCCTATGTAAACTAAATAAAAATAGAGAAATAATATCCAAATTATCAATATCAGAAATAAAATGCGGGATATGAAAATAGACACTGAAAATAATTCAAAGACTCAACAGGCCATACATGAAAATTCTATACACCATAAACTTGGAATATCTGAAAAAATGGGCAATTTCTTTTGATAGATACCAGTTACCAAACTGAAATTGGGTGACATTAACAATGGAAACAGACGTACATAAAAGCAGTCATTAAAAGCCTCCAAACTAAAGAAAACATAAAAATTCCAGATGGTTTAACATAGTATTCTATCAGAGCTTCAAAGAGCTAATAGTACTAGCCCTCAAATTATTCGACAAAATAACAATGAAAGGAACATTGAAAAAATTATTTTATGAGGTCACATTTTCCTAGATAACCAAATCACTCAAAGATTCAACAGAGAAAGAGAATTACAGACCAATTTTCCTCATGAATATTGATACAAAAATTGTCAATAAAATACTAGCAATCCAATTCAATAAAAAACCATGTAAAAGATCATCTACCCTGGTCAAGTTGGCTTCACTCCAAAAACTCAGAAATATGAATATTTGTCAATCTAATCAAACATATAAAAATCTGAAAGAAAAGAACCATATAGCCTTTTCCTTGCATGCTGAAAAAGCGTTGGACAAAATCTAACACCCTTTCATGATTAAAGTTTTGGAGACATGGGGACAAAAGACATATTTAAACATAATAAAGGCCATTTACAGCAAGGCTATATCCAACAAAATAATTAATGGAGTGAAACCCATAGCAATTCCACTAATATCAGGAACAAGACTTGCAACTGTCTCTGTATATATTGTACTTGAAATGCTAAGAAGATTAAGTGGATAAAAATGGAAAAGTGTCAAGAGCATTTGCTATGAGCTATTGCAGGCCATGAAGCAATTACAGCTTATAGTAATTGATAATTCTGATGTCAGTCCACCAGAGGAATCAGTCTAAGATAAACTTATTTTGTTGTTGATGGTAGATTTTCTTTTGCAATTAACTCTTTTTCACACAAGTCTTTTTTTTTTGGTCATTCACACAAGTCTTTTTATCTTTCTTTATTATTATTATTATTGTGAGCAAAGAAGTCACACTTTCTATCCTTGTATATCGTTATTAAAGGTCCCTTCCCCTTCCCACCACATCAGGTCATTCTTTCTTCTCCACAACTCCCCATCCCCTCCCTGGGCAGGCCTCAGACAGTCCCATGGTCCCACTGACCCAATATTGCTTAGTTCAGTCTCCATTCCTGGCAGACCACTAATGAGTGAGTACATTTCCTGCTTATCTTTCTGAGATTGTGATACCTCGCTCAGGAGGATATTCTCCAAGTCCATCCATTTGCCTGCAAATTTTAACATATCATTTTTTCTTACTGCTGAGTAGTACTCCATTGTGTAGATGTACCACAGTTTGTTAATCCATTCTTCAGTTGAGGGACATCTAGGTTGTTTCCAGGTTCTTGCTATTACAAATAATGCTGCTATGAACATAGTTGAGCTAATACCTTTGGAGTGTGAATGTGCCTGCATCTTTAGGGTATACACTCAGAAGTGGTATTTCTGGGTCCTTGGGGAGATTGATTCTCAATTTTTTGAGAAACCGCCATATTGCATTCCAAAGTGGCTGAACAAGCTTACACTCCCACCAACAATGGAGGAGTGTTCCCCTTGCTCCACATCCTCTCCAACATAGGCTGTCATCTGTGCCTTTTATCTTAGCCAATCTAACAGGTGTTAGGTGGTATCTCAAAGTTGTTTTGATTTGCATTTCTCTGATGGCTAAAGATGATGAGCACTTTTTC
>PVIH01025262.1:0-21016 GCA_004025045.1 Sigmodon hispidus
AGGGGGGACAAAACTGGATTTGGCCGGGAGTGAAGACTGATCCAAGCATTGTTGGGCCAGTGTGACCATAGGACTGTCTGCTCCCTGCCAAGGGAGGGGATGGGGAGTTGCAGAGAAGAAAAATGATCAGATGTGGTGGGAGGGGGAAGAGACCTTCAATAAGGATATACAGGGATGGAAAAAAAATTCAGAGGGAAAGGTGAACACAAAGAAAATATATGTGTAGTGATCTTATTTGCATTTCCACACTTGATAAGCCATGCTTATGATTATTATCCTCTGTATAGTTATTGTTAACTCTTCGGCATTTTTTTTAAATTCTTTTTACTGTTTTTTTGATAAATACAAAATAAAGAAGAAGGAAAAAAAAAAGAAAAACAAAAAAACAAAAAAACCCAAAAAATACAATTTCTCCTACTAACACTCTCCAAGGCATCCAGAGGGAAGATGGGGCCCCCACTGAAAAAAAATTACAAAAAAGAAAAAGAAAGACCCTTAAGTCAGAGAAAGAAGGAACCTGCTGTATGTCACTCAGTGATCACTTTTGAGGTATAGACCAATCAGGACAATTGTAAGATAGTTTCATATCATATCTTTAACAAGAATTTCAGATGGACTTACTCAGTAGGATGAAAATGGTTATATATATTTATGGAATGGTTATATATGTTTATAGTTTCTTCATTAGGAATTAACCATTGTTTTACTTTTATAGGACCCCACAGAGATACCGTCGCCCACAGACCAGCATGAAGCAACTTAATGAAAGAACTATGTCCCTTTCCCAATAAGTTGGTCATCCAAGGGAGGGTTATGGTCAATTATCATTTTGATATGATGGCTATAAATTAATCTTGGGTAGAGGATAGAATGATAATATATATGCAGGAATTTGAAAAAAGAGATAGAGAGAAAGAAAGAAATGGGAATAGAGAGATCATTAAACTTGCAGACAACTACTAACCAAAGGATGAATGAAAAATAAATCACCATGGTACAGATGTTTGTATATTGATACCAATGGGAAATCAATCTATGAGTTTGATTAAGATAATATGTATATTGCTACAAAGTTGAACATGGTACAAATGTTTGTATATTGATTCAAATGGGAAATCAATCTATATGTTTGATTGGGGTAATATATACTTTGATACAAAGTTGAATGTATAATTGCCTTATTTTGCACATGTCTACCTCTGTTTAAAATAATTTGCATATTGATGTGTATTAAGTACATTGTCATTTCCATAATGCAATTTTTACCTCTAATTTTTTATGCTAGTCATAACATTTGTTGCAATATATACACAGGTTGTTTTATATAACTCTGTTTATATATATATATATAATGATATATAGTTAGGATATTATATCATTTGATATGAAATGTGTATCTTGGTCAATATTCATAAGATTGTTATACCTGAAATTATTATGGAGGAGTTGTACAATCATTTTTGGGAATGCCTACTCTTACAATGTAAGCTTTACTTTCTTGGTTGATTGGGATTGTAGATTATGGCTACTCAGATTTGCCACCTAAAAGTGAGGATACTCAGGCTTTTCAGAAATATGTTAGAATATACCAGGTAGATAGGTACCTTCAACCAATTCATATACCAAGAGAATATGGCATTCAAAATTTTGTTGTATCAAATTTGGCCTTGAGTGACATGACAACTCCTGGCATCACCGTTCCTTTCTCGAGGTGGTGTTGAGCATCACAGACATCTTGCAAAGACATTGTCTTGTTTAGCGAATAATGGCCTGAGGAGTAAAGGACTGTACTTGCCCTGACTGCTGTCAGCATGCTCACTGTCTGATATGGAGGAGCAGGATGAAGGATAGAGACTGCCGCAGCCTGCCTAGACAGGATAAAATGGTCTTACCCCAAAATACCATGCCTCTATAGAGACTTGTCAGACGTCATAGGCCAGTAGCCACAAGGGTGGATGCTCCCGTTGTACAGAGAAGTGGTGGATGACTGTCCAGGTGGTTAATTGTCATTGTATTCTCCTAAATTTTGGATGTTACTTGATCATGCTTCTGACTTCAGGTATATATTTTCCTTCTCAGGTTTTGACAGTGTTGAAGACTGAATAGTTGAGGTTGTTACTACTTCACATCTCAGCAAAGACACTCAGGTATTAGAACTTTATTGTTCGAGATAAACAGCCTTGAAGCAATCCCTGTGTATTTTCTCGTATCATCATTCTAGACATTAAAATGCACCTTGTATTTGTTGTTTGTTAGTGGTAGTTTGATCTCACTTATGTTAGTACCTTTCTCTTCCCCAGACACCAACTTATGATGATCCCTATAATATGTAGTTTTGTACTTAGTTTAGAACTTTCTTATTTAGAAAAAAGGAAGAGATGTAGCGGGAACCAGAAGTTACCCAGGTAACCTCTGTTTACGTCAAAGTACTGGAGTCAGGCAGGGCCTGGTCAACTGGAAAGAGCACTGGAAAAAAAGCCCCCAGGAACAGACAGCCTGGAAGAGGAAGGGCCAGGCCCCTTGCTTCTAGACCTGTGGCGTGGTGAGGAAGAACCACTTGGTTGGGAACTCTCCTGCGCTCTGTGTCTCCACCTTTTCTCCCCTCTCTGAACACCCCCTTTGTCTGTAAGTGACTTTTAGATAATAAACATAACTTAATATAAATCTAACAGAGGGTTAATTACCATAATACACCACTGTAACATGACAATTACATTTTATAGCTGTAGTCTGTGCAGTAAATTGTGGCAAAGACATTGACTTAGAATAAGAAATCAAGGTGAGCAAGTTCCAGCGCCTGATTCTCCACCGAGAAAGTTGTTTTCCGGGACCAGGATCAACCTATAGTGCCTGATCCCAGACTCTCCTAGGCAGACAGGACTAGAGTTTGGCTTTGAGGAGCTCCTCCAGTCACACCAAAAAGAGGAGATATAGCACAGCTGGCCCCGCCTCCAGGGCAAACTGCATCAGCAGAGTTTGACTGAGGCCTTGAAATTGAGACTCCAGTCCAGAGCAGAGTTAGAGATTGAGGAGACCACTTGCACAGAAGAGACAAGAGACACATGAGCCTTCTTGCCACAGCGGGCTAGGAGAGGCCTAATTGTGAACCACTGACCATGGGCAGACACCAGTGCAAAAATACATATAATAATATAAAGAACAACAAGGCAACTCCAGAAGAAACTGGTGGTCTTACATTAAAAGACCTGAACAGAGCAATGAAGAAGAAGAAGGAAACAATACCAAAAAACCTTTATGAAGGTTATTGAAACTTTCAAAGAAGATGTAAAAAATTCCTTTAAAGAAATAGAAGGAAATACAAACAAAAAATTGGAAGAAATGAGCAAATCCTTGAAAGAAAACCAAGAAAAGATAAACTAAAAAATGAAAGAAACATTCCAGGAACTAAAAACTGAAATAGAAGCAATAAAAAAGACACAAAATGAGACAAAAATGGAAACAGATAACCTCAAGAAAAGAGCTGGAATTACAGATACAAGCATAACCAAGAGATGTAAGAGAGAATCTCTGAAGTGGAAGACTCAGTAGCTGAAATAGATATATCAGTCAAAGAAAATACTAAAAGCCATAACACAAAATGGACAGGAAATCCAGGACACCATGAATGAACCAATCAAGAAATTAGAATACAAGAAAGAGAAGAATACCAGCTAAAAGGCACAGATAATGTATTCAATAAAATCATAGAAGAAAACTTTCCTAACTTAAAGAAGAAAATGCCTATAAAGATACAAGATGCTTACAGAACACCAAATAGATATGACCCCACAAAAAAGTCAGCACACCACACAATAATCAAGCCACAAAACATACAAAACAACTCAAAGAAATCAGTAGTCCTTCTGTACACTAAAGATAGAAGAGCTGAAAAAGAATTAAGGAAAACATTACACTTTATAATAGCTGCAAATAGTATAAAATACCTTGGAGTAACTATACCCAAAGAAGTAACAGACCTATTTGACATAAATTTTAAATCACTGAAGAAACAAATTGAAGAGGATATCAGAAAATGGAAAGCTCTCCCATGTTCCTGGATTGGTAGGATCAACATAGTAAAAATGGCAATTCTACCAAAGGCAATCTACAGATTCAATGCACTGCCCATCAAAATCCCAACACAATTTTTTTTGGACCTTGAAAGAACAATACTCAATTTCATTTGGAATAACAGGAAAGCCAGAATTGCCAAAACAATTTTACTCAACAAAAGAGCCTCAGGAGGTATCACCATCCCTGACTTCAAGTTATACTATAGAGCTACAGTAATAAAAACAGCCTGGTACTGGCATAAAAACAGACTTGTGGATCAATGGAATAGAACTGAGGATCCAGACATTAACCCAAAAACCTATGAAAATTGATCTTTGAGAAAGAGGCCCAAAATATTCAATGGAAAAAAGATAGTATATTTAACAAATGGTGTTGGCATAGCTGGATGGAAGTGTATAGAAAAAATACAAATAGATCTGAGCCTGTTACCCTGCACAAAACTCAAATCAAAGTGGATCAAAGACTTCACAATAAACCCAGCCACTATAAATTTGATAGGAAAGAAAGTAGGAAATACACTTCTATGAATTGGCACAGGCGACTACTTCCTAAATATAACACCAGTGGCACAGACACGAAGACCAACAATCAATAAGTGGGCTCTCCTGGAGCTAAGAAGCTTCTGTAAAGCCAAGGACACTGCCAATAGGAGAAAACGACAACCTACAGAATGGGAAAATATTTTTACCAATCCTGCAAGTGATAGAGGGCTGATCTCTAAAATATATAAAGAATTCAAAAATCTAGAGCGCAATCCTTGAAAAACCGAATCATGAAATGGGGTTCAGAACTGAAAAGGGAATTCTCAGCAGAAGAATTATGAATGGCTAAATGTTACTTGAAAAAGTGCTCATCATTTTTAGCCACCAGAGAAATGCAAATCAAAAAACAATTTTGAGATTCTACCTGACACCTGACAGTTTGGCTAAGATAAAAGACACAGATGACAATCTACCTTGGAGTGGTTGCACAGTAACGGCAACACTTCTCCATTTTAAATGAGAGTGTAAACTTGTTTAGCCACTGTGGAATGCAATATAGCAGATTTTCAGACAACTGGGAATCAATATACCCAAGGATCCAGAAATACCACTTCTGGGTGTATACCCTAAAGATGCACAGTTGCACTCCAAAGGCATTAGCTCAACTACGTTCATAGCAGCATTATTTGCAACACCAATACAATCTAGAGGAAACATAGATCCCCTCAACTGAAGAATGAATTAACCAACTGTGGTACATCTACACAATAGAGTATTACTCAACAGTAAAAAAAAAAAAAATGATATCTTAAAATTTGCAGGCAAATGAATAGATTTGGAGAATATTCTCCTGAGCGAGGTATCTCAAACCCAGAAAGATAAGCAGGGGATGTACTCACTCATTAGTGGACTCTAAACAAAACAGCAAAAAGCAAAGCATGTCCTAGCTGCAAACCCCAACCACTGAGCAGCTTTGAATCTGAAACACCTTGGATTCCACTCTTTCTAGAGGATCTCCTGACTCTGTCTTTATGTTGGGGGGAGAAAACTGGATCTGCCATGAGTGGAGCCTGAACTGAGCAATATTGGGACCTTGGTACCTCCTGCCCATGCTGGGGAAGAGATGGGGAGATGTGGAGAAGATAGAGTGACTGAATGTTGTACTAGGGGGAAGGGACCTAGAATAAGGATATACCCGAATAGAAAATGTGACTTCATTCAAAACAAAAATCTTAAAATGTAAAAAAAAAAAATTCTGAAATTTTGGAATTAGGACATATGTCAAAAAATATTTTACTTTGTAATTCTACTAAGGATAAAATTAATTAAAAGTTATAATAATATATAAGTATAGAAATTTCTAGGAATACAATTAGCCCAGTTAAAATAATTATTTGTAAGGTAAACAATTCTTACATCTTTAGTGTGTAATATAAATAAAGTTATATTTCTGGTTTTAAAAAAAAAGAAGAAGACATCAAATTATTCAGAGTCAAGAAACCCATGAAATAACCATACTTTGGACTAAAATTAGAATTTTAATTCCTGGCTATCTTTTGATGGTTTGAAACTTTTAGTTTTTAAATGTAAATTATTATCATTTGATTATAATTTCTTTGAAAGAGTAGAATTAAAAATTTAGACATATGTAATCTTATAAAATATATTTTATTAATTTTTTTAATTTACAAGGGCATCCCTTGCATTTTTCATATTTCTGCCAATAGTTTAATCAAGCATGATCATATGTATAACATGCCTCCATGACAAGAGTAAATATTTTTTAAAAGCTATTTTCTATCCTCCTCTCATAACCAACTTTTGGGCCTAATATGCCACTATAATATTCAAGACTGGAAATAAAATAAAACATCCTCAGCTTTCCAAATCTGAATTCTCAACCCTCACTTCCACCTGGGTTATTCCTAGTTTGTTTTGTTCTCTTTGTCTCATTTCTTTTAGATTTTAAATGTTCGTATTTTTAAATTTTATAAAGTAATATTTTTCCCGAAAAACCAGCATGAACCTGAAAACTCATTGAGATTACTCGTATTTTTACACTACTTAAACATTACAATTTTTATCTTACAACATGAGTACTTGTAAGTTGGTCATTGCTTCTCCCAGTAATAAGGGAATGTTGTAATTGGCTTCGTTTTCTACACACTTAATGGGTTTTTTATTTGCCTAAATGACTGTTTATCTTATGGTTTTTAGTGGGACTTCATATTATAACAGTAGAAGTACTTAAATCAGGAATTTGGTTTCAATTTTGTTTTATGATTTAATTTTAGCCAAATAGCATAGGAAACTCCAAATATCTTGATAAAAAAAAAGTACATTGTTGAACACAGGGATTATTTTTTTGTTATTATTAGTTAAAACCACTGTAACTTTGACCTTTTTAATGACAAACAATGATGGTATCATAGTTGTACAGAGAAAATTACGTTTTATTTTATTTATTTTTTACAGGGCCACATGAGAGTTTATTCAGGAGAGTTGCCAGTTGAGTACAGGGCCAGAGAAGCAGAAAATACAGAGACTTCCATGTTGCAGGCCTTTTTTTTTCTTTCTTTTTTAAATTTATTTTTTATAGAACACAGTCTTTTTTATCCATGTATCCTCTTGTTTCAAATCCCTTCCCCCTCCTTGCCTCCTGGTCAGCCTTCAGCCTCCCTTCTTCCCACTTCTCCATCCCCTCCCCAGAAAAGGCAAGAGGTGCAAAAATATTTTATATATCATAGTCAGCCAGAAAAAAATATTACAGACAAATGAACACAATAAACATATAATTTAGTTAAGAGAGCCCCCAATAGAAGCCTCTTATAAATTAGGATATCTACATTTTAGCCTTATTAGTATTTCTATTGTATTAATTCAACAGCATAAATAATTACTTTTTTTCTTTGCTAACTAATCTAACAGTTATTGTCTATGTATTTCAAAGTTCACACCATCTATTTCCAAACATTTCTATCTCAGTGACAACAGATGTGTGTATCAACATCTGGATATCTTGTAGCCAAAGCTACTTCACATATAAATGTGATGGTTTGACCCTAATATTCTATCATATCCATTCTTTCTCTTTTTCTAAATATCTCTAAGCCTTATATAATATGCTACGTTGCTAAACAATGCCAGGTCAATCATAAGAACATGAGTTTTTCTATATTTCCATTCAGCTCTGAAAGAGATCTATATATCAACTCTAAAAATTAGCACTTTTCCACATTGTTGATCTGTTAATTGGAGAAGTTAAAGACAAGAAAAACAAAACTACTGAAATTTGAACTTACTACTTTACCCTTACTTCCTACAAGTGACCTATGATGTTTTATGCAAGTGATTACAGCCTAAATCATATAGAACGCTGATACCATATTCTAATTGGCAAATTTTATGCAGCAGAATTATGTTTGAAGATTTATTGCCTAACAAGGCAGATGCCCAATTATATATACAAATAAAAGCAAACAAAATGACATATGAAGTTATGTCACATAATTTCACTATGAAAGTGAAGGAGTACTTACTCTGATAACAAAGTACTATATTTATGTTTTCTCTAAAATACATGATTTTTATTAAAAACCATTGCATTAATCAAGTTCTCCAAAACAGACTATTTTGCTCCTTTTTTCTTGAACAACAAATGATGATGTGGTGTTAACTGAAATTTACTTAAAGTTATAGTAATTGAAACACAAACATTAGAATATTAACTGTAGACACACAATATATCTCAGTAGAAAATTTAGAAGTATTTTTAACTATTTAAAAAGGAAAATATCTTAATATTCAAAACCCATAAATTTATACTTATATGGAGAAGGTAAAGACTCTGGTTATTCATTTATTAGGTTTAAGAACATTATGTCCTTTGAGGTACTTTCTGTTTGATCCTAGTATTCCATCATATTTTCTTCCATTTACCATAAAAATGTTATTGATTCCCTTAGCAACAGTATATCCTGATTTCTGCATGAGCTTTATTTACATACTAAAATGATTTTGAAAGATAAGCTCCAGTTGTATTACAAGCTACTTAACAACAAATGTCTTGGGCTTAGACACATTCCTTTTCAGTGTATCAAGAGGCAAAACATCTTAGACTCTTGATGACTTGGGGTGTCATTTTTACTGTTGAATTTACTATACTCATGGGACTTTGATGGTAGAAACGCAAATTTGATGGTACTTGATCTAAAGATAGTCTTGTTTAAGGAGAACACCCACATTGATATCCATACTCATTGTACAAGTGCCCTCTTACCACCAGTGAATACTTGGATACTTTTTCTACATCCTTGTCAAGATAAGCTATCTTTGAACATTCTGAAAGTTGTAAAATAAAACTCCATATTAGTTTTAATTATCTTTTTTCTGGTCACTAAAGAAGATCTAATTTTTTAGAGTTTCTCAGCCATTTTAGTTTTCTCTCTGCAAATCCTTCTTTTTTAGATTGTATCACCATATTATAATGAGATTAGATGTTTTCTTGACATAGGTTTTGAGATTTTAGGTTTTTTATTTTTTTCAATATTTTGGAAATTACCATAATTTCAGGTGTGCCTTTGAATAAACATTATTTTTAATTCTAGGCTTCAGGTTTTTTGAAACGGTGGTGTGATTTGTATTTCAGAACTTTCCAAGTCATGAAATCCTATTTAAAACTTATCAATCTAGTGCCTATGCTAAAGCTATTATGATCAGAAAGACTTTTTCTGTGTCAATAAGCCTTTCTGAAGTTATTTTTCAAAATTTTTTCACCTATCACTCTCAGCATTTGAAACATTTGGGGCTGAGTTTTGTTCATGGTGCTCAGTATGAACTCTTTTATTCTTGTACCTGAAAACTTCTAGTTTGACCAGGACCATTGTAAAAGATGTGGTCTATATTCAAACACATATTTTTTTGCTTCTGTATAAAATATCAGAAACCCATAGTTAAATGAAGCTATGTGTAGTTCATCAATTCAGTTGTACTGATCAGTATGTGAATCTGTGTAAATATAAAGATTTTTTAAATCTAATTCTGTAGATCAGTTTGAGATCTGAAAAAGTATTATCTTCAGCAGTTTTTCTCATTATGCAAAATTATTTTAGCTATTCAGAGTTTTCATGTTTCCACATAAAGTTCAAAATTGCTCTTTCAAAATCTGTTCAAAATTATGTCAATATCTTGATTGAATTGCATAGAATATGTTGACTGCTATTGGTAAAATGGCAATTTTTACAATAATGCTTCTATGAAACCATGAACATTGTTTACATTTCAAACCACTCATACCTTCTAGTTCTTTTTTCAGTGTCTTAAAGTTTGTATCATACTTGATAAAATACTTACTCCATGGTATTTTGAATTATTTAGTACCATTGATCAAAGTGGTATTTTCGTGATGTCTTTAGCATTTGGTTTTTCATTTGTATATAAAGAGCATGACTGATTTTGTGAGTTAATTTTGTATCTAGACACTTGGCTCAAAGTGTTTATTCTTTATAGCAGTTTCCGCGTGGAATCTTTTGAGTTACTTGCCTGTACTATCATTTCATCTGAAAACAAAGATATTTTGATTTTTTTCCTTCTAGTTTGTAACCTCTTAATATTTTTTCATTTTCCTACCCATCTGGCTATGACATTAAGAAATATATTGTGTAGGTATGGAGAATATGGACCAAAACAAGTCAGTTATGTTTGGAAATTTTTATAGTTTCTATCAATTTAAATTTATGTTTGCTATGGACTTGCTGTGCTCATTATGATAAAACATGTTTCTAGTAACCCTACTTTATACAGGACTTTTATCATGTGTTCTTAACCAAAATATGCATTGTCCTACAAGAATGGCACTTGCCATACTATACTGTTTACTGTTTAATTTATATTAGCTTGATATTTGTAAAAACCTAGATGTCAGTAAATACATCAATTGATAAAAAAAAATGTGGTACATTTATGTAATGGAATAATACTCAGGCATAAATAACAGAAAAACATGAAATTTTAGGTACATAAATGGAACTAGTAAAAGTCATCCAATGTCAGGTTATAGAGGTGAAGAATGACATGTATGCTATATATTTTCTTAGTGTGGATATCAACTACGAAGTCAGTAATAACTAATCTGTACTATGTAAAATTACAGACATTCAGTATAGAGTAAGAGACTTTTTTATTTTTGTATACTATATTATTTTTACATCTACTGTGAAACTAAATTAATTAAATTGATTCTAGTTTTTATATTACTTATGAATCTTTATAATCAATACATCAATAATCTTTGAACTATTAATAAAGCTCTTAATTAAAAGAATATCTTCTTACTGTAAATCAGAATAGGAGCATAGTAAAATAAAAACAGTCTCCACTGAAACTTGCAAACATTAGAATATATATTTGATTTGATAATTTTTTGTTTTCTATTAATGTAACAATAGTTTTTTATTTCTCTGATGACAAAACTATAAAAAAATAAATGTCAAAATGTTTTTCCTGGTTAGTGTTACATGACATAATTTATTACAGTGAAATTTTTATATCTTTGATGATGCTGAGCCATTATGAATCACCACAATATTTGAGTTGAAGCCATTGCAGATGTATAGATTATGTTATTTTTCACTATTTAGTATTACTTCTATGCAGAATACATGGCCTGACAAACTTATGCTGAAGAAAATAAATGGCTAAAACAGTAGTTGATTATTTCACTATGAAATCACGTGAAGAACAACAGGTCCTCGTAGTGCAAAAATGGAGGTGATATTGTTGGTACTGGTTCATAGTCAAGTCAGTAACTTGTGTAAATTTCTTGTCCGCATATTTGCAAAAACCATTTGTATAATAATGTTAAGCATTCAGAAGTAAAATATACTATTAGTGTTAGAAGGTGTATGGGGCAATGGAAGAGAAAATTTTAGCTAAGAAATGGATGCTCATATGTGATAACAGTTTGTTGATGGATTAAAAAAAAACAAAGAAAAAACACTGTTTAGGGTGATAATGTGTTAATGAATAAAGAACAGAGCAACACCTAAAATTAGAGTAGACTGAGGTAACAGGATAAATGTGACTCCAATCAGACAAATAACTGGAAAAACCGAAAGTTCAGACTAACAGATCTGAGTAAAGGAAACTTTTAAAAAATCAATGAAGAGAACTAAAAATAAATATGGGAGAGGTGAGCAGGTTTCAGGCCCTGATCCCCCTTCCAGAGAGGCACTCTCCAAGACCAGGGTCAATCTGAAAAGTCTGATCCCAGACTCTCCTTAGCAGAAAAGACTAGGGTTAGGCTGTGAGGCTCCTCCAGTCATACCTAAAAGAGGGGACCTTGTATGGCCAGCAATGGAAACAATGAAAGCAAGAAGGGTTTGGTCAGAAGTTATGCAGACACTAAATGACCATGGCTGCCAACCTGCACTACGGTACTCAGTAAAATTATCAGTCACTGTAGATGGAGTAAACAAGATATTTCATGAAATGTCAGATTGAAACTATACCTATCTACCAATTCGGCCCTACAAAAAGCATTAGAGGGAAAAAATCAAACCTAAGGATCCCAGATACTCAAATTGAACCTCAAAGAGTCAATAATCACAGAAGAAAAGTCCAGAGAAAGGAATTATAATACAAGCTACCTCCAAAAATAAGAGCAAATATCAATCACTGGTAATTAATATCTCTTAATTTCAAAGGACTCAACCCACCTATAAAAAGACACACACTGGGGCTGGAGAGATGGCTCAGTGGTTAAGAGCACCGTCTGCTCTTCCAGAGGACCCGGGTTCGATTCCCAGCACCCACATGGCAGCTAACAACTGTCTGTAGTTTCAGTTCCAGGCAAACACCAAGGCAAATAATTAAATAAATAAAGCTTAAAAAAAAAAAACAGACACACACTAACAAGATGAATACACAAACAGAAGAAATCCTTCCACTGCATACAAAAAGCACACCTCTACCTTAAAGACCGATACAGGCTGAGAGTAAAGGGTTGGGAAAAGATTTTCCAATCAAATGGTCCTAAGAAACTAGCTGGGATGGTCATCCTAATATCTAGCAAAGTAGACTTTAAGCTAAAAGCAATTAAAAGGGACCAAGATGGTCAATACTTATTCATCTCAGGAAAATTGGTCAAGAGGAGATTTCAATCCTGAATATTTATGCCCCTAATATAAGGGTACCTACCTATGTAAAAGAAACACCGCTAAAGCTCAAATCCCACATCAATTCTCACACCCTAATAGTGGGAGACTTCAGTACCCCACTTTCACTCCTGGATAGAAATAGATTTAGAGTTCCAGAATGGAATCACAGGTGGGCAGATTTCAGCACCTTGGCCGCCCGTCCATAGAATTCCTCACTGAACTGGGACTACACCCAAGGGTCAGATCTTAGACTCTTGCTAGTAGACAGGCTCTAGGCTTTAGCTTTGAGGGGCCACCTCCAGTAACCCATAAAAGAAGAGACCTCGCATGGATGGACCTCACCTCCAGGGAGAACTACATCATCAGAGATGGACTGATGCCTTTGAAACTCAGACCTGTTTACAGATCAGAGTCAGAGATCATGCAGACCTCTTGCTCAGAGATGACAGGAGACACACAAGCCCTCTAGCCACAACTGACTAGGAGCTGACTAAGTGTGAACCAGTGAAGCCATGGGCAGACACTAGTGCAGGAATCCATATAACGATATAATGGACAAGGCAACACCAGAAGAAACTAATGGTTCTACACCACCAAGACCTGAGCACAGCAATGAAAAGGAAACAACAGCAAAAACATCTTCCTGAAGATTATAGATGCCTGAAAAGAGGTTATATAAAAAATTCCTTAATGTAATTGAAGTAAATACTAACAGAAAATTGGAAGAGATAAACAAATCCATGAAAGAAAACCAAGAAAGGGAAACCCAAATAAATGAAAGAAAGATTCCAGGAACTGAAAATTGGAGTAGAAGTAATAAAAAAAAGGCAAAAAATGAGGCAATTTGGAAATAGAAAATCGGAATAAAAAGGCTGGATTTACAGATTCAAGCATAACCAACAGAGTCCAAGAGATGGAAGAGACAATCTCTGGAGTGGAAGTTTCAATGGCATTAATAGATACATCAGTCAAAGAAAACACTAAAACCTAAACAGCCATATCACAAAATGTGCAGGAAATTTGGGACACCATGAAATTGCTACCTAACTTGAGAATAATAGGAATAGAAGGAGAAGAATACCAGCTCAAAGGCACTGATAATGTATTCAATAAAATCATAGAAGAAAAATTTCCAACCTAAAGAAGGAAATGCCTATAAAGACATAAGAAACTTACAGGACACAAAATAGATTTGACCCTCCAAAAAAATGTCCACTTGCCACATAATAAAAGTTCCACAAAACTACAGAACAAAGAAAATACTTTAACAACTGCAAAAGAAAAGGGCCAACTTATGTATAAAGGCAGACCTATCAGAATAACACCTGACTATTCAATGGAAAGAATGAAAGCAAGAAGTTCCTGGTCAGAAGTTACACAGACACTGAAAGAGCATGGCTGCCAACCTAGACTACTATAATCAGCAAAACTATCAATCACCGTAGATGGAGTAAACAAGATATTTCACAACAAAGTCAGAATTAAGCAATAACTACCTACAAATCCAGCACTTTAGAAGCATTAGAGGGAATACTCCAACCTAAGGATCCCAGATATACCCATGAAACCACAAACAATTGATAATCCCACAGAAGAATAGCCTAGAGAAAAGAAATACACATAAGCTACCACCAAAAATAACAGGAAATGTCAATCAGTGGTCACTAATATCCCTTAATATCAATGGACTCAATTCACCTATAAAACAGATACACACTAACACGATGGATACAAAAACAGAAGTTATTCTTCTGCTGCATACAAGAAATACACTTCAAACACAAAGACAGACACAGGCTCAGGATAAGGGTTGGGAAAAGATTTTCCAATCAAATGGCCCTAAGAAACAAGGATTTAAACCATTATAGTTTTGGAAGGAAATGATATCCAGTAATAAAAATTTAAGTCCAAATCACATGTGCAATTTTTGGTACAATGAAAATAGTACCCATTAATTAATTTTAATAATTTATGTGAAAAAATTTAAATTTCTTTCAAAAGAGTTATATGCAAAATAGTGATTGGATATATTAGTCAACATATGTCCAATGAATCTCAGTAGTAACACAGGCAATAATTTTAAGAGGAATATCTATCAAGTAGACAAATTGTCAACAATGCCTGAATTAGTTTACAGTCTGTGTAAAATTATTTGACAGAATTGACTAAAATATGTAACTGTTTACTTTTTTTCATAGCTTAAAGGTAAAGTCTGTCCTAGTTGATAGGTTAGGTGATGTGTTCTTTAAGTCAGTTGGTTCCACAACAACTGTGTGCTAGAAACCAACACATAAAACTGCTATTTAGCTCATACTTTTTCTTTGTATTCAGTCCAGGCATCCAGGCAAATTGAAGAATTACAACTACATCATTTTATCCAACATAATTCAACAAATCTACAGTAATCCCTAATAGACACTTTCTGAGTTTTATTATCATATTTATGTAACTAATATCAAGTTGATAACCAACATTAACCACAACAACACACTTCATTGTGCCTAAACAAGATCTTTAAATTTACCTTACCAAACCATCCAATGGCATCCACCAGCTGTACATAGTTGCAGAATTTTTATGGCTGAAATCTGTTAAGTAACTAAGCTGTGACATGCTACATTCAGTGTTCAGGTTAGAATGCATTGTAGACACTGAGAATGAATATAGCTGGTAATATCAGGATAACAGGGCATGGCAAAACAAAGACTGGAGTAGGGGCATACTAGAATTATATAATAAACAGTGTACAAGAAGGAAAGCTAATTTTATCATTAAAGACTTTGACCATAAAAAAATTAAAGAAATTAACACAGGGATTTTAAATACCCATACTACCCTTCTGTCTAAACAAAATAAAAGCATGCAAAAATATACTAAAGAACACAGATGTTGTTAAACACCAAGCCATTCTGACTGTCAATTTTATGGGCCCACATATTCTGATATTAGACAAGGATCTCAAACAGTCAGCAATAGATGATACTAGACTCTGTTAAACATACTATCTTATATAATGTTAGTTTAATATGAAACTTGAAAGTTTGATTGAAGAGAAAATCTAGAGGATAGAATAGCACATACAAATTCATACCATGACTATAGCAATTGGGTATTTAAAGTATACATCTCATGAAATCTTAGAATTCTATGTAGAATAAATTCAGTTCTGGCTAAATAAGCCAATTCATCTTAAAAATGAGTGAAGCTTTCCTATGGTTTTATGGCTTTAGCAAAGACAGAAATCAGTCTGTAGTATCTTCAGGATCCAAGTCCACTCTTCAAAATAAGTGTCTAATATAAGTAAGAATGCCTCAATATTAGAGTTAAGGGCGTCCTAAACTAAAAATCTAAAATATAAATATACATGACCAGGTACATATGGCTGTAACCTTTATGCTTGCTGCTTCAATCTATTTGAGCTCATACACAACTTGTTTATTTGATCATGAAAACATGTGTCTCCTGATGTCCTCCTAACCCTCTGGGACTAAGAATATTTTCCCTCCTTTTGTGTGGTATTTTTAGAGCTCTGGAGGATATTAACGTAGATCCCCAAGTTAGACTCTCTTGCCACAAAAGTCTGATTGTGTATCTCCGAATCTTTTCCCATCTGATGTTGAAGAAAGCCATTCTGATGATGGCTAAATCAGATGCTGATCTTTGAGAATAGCAGACTATACATGAAAATGATTTATTGGATATTTTTACTTTTTTTCCTTTTATTATTATTATTATGATGATGATTATGATGATGAACAAAGAAGTCACACTTTCTAACCTTGTATATCCTTATTCAAGGTCCCTTCCCCCTCCCATCACATCAGGTCATTCTTTCTTCTCCACAAATCCCCATCCCATCCCCGGGCAGGCTGCAGGAAGTCGCATGGTCCCACTGCCCCAGTATTGCTTAGTTCAGTCTCCACTCCTGGCAGATGCAGTTTTCTCCCCCCTCCCTCAAGAGTGAGTGGGGTTTTCCTCTAGGGGGAGTGGGATCCAAGGTGTCAGTCCAGGGTGTTTCTGATCCCAAGCTGTTCAGTCATATTTTTATCCAAGTGTATCCTTGATCAAGCTCCTTCCCCCTCCCACCCCTTCCAGTCACTCTCTCGATTTTTACATACCAGTATTGTTTAGTTTTACCTCAGTTCTTTTTGCTATATGATGACAGGTTCTTGGTTATGTATTCAGTAATGTGTGGTATCTTATGAAGTGGATCTTGGTTAAATGAGACATTAATTGCAGTTTCTACAAATTTATGGCTACAATTCTTCTATTGATACAAATTTAAGGTTAATTTTGTTATGCTGCATGTATTTTCTACTAATGTTTAAGATATGATGTTTATGTAACATTTAAAATTGTAATGTAGCAGCATTATTCATAATAGCAAGACCCTGAAAACAGCCTAGATGCACCTCAACTGAATAGTGCATTAACATACTGTGGTACATCTACACAATGGAGTATTACTCAGCAGTAAGAAAAAAATGAAATCCTAAAATTTGCAGGCAAATAGATGGATTTGGAGAATATCCTCCTGAGAGAGGTATCATAAACCCAGAAAGATAAGAAGGGGATGTACTCACTCATTAGTAGACTCTAAACACAAAAGCAAAAAGCAAAGCAAAGCATGTCCAAGCTGCAAACAGCAACCACTGAACAGCTTGGGATCTGAAACACCCTGGCCTGGCAAATTGGATTCCACTCCCTCTAGAGTAACACATGACTCATACTTGAGGTTGAGGGTGAAAACTTGATCTGTCAGGAGTGGATGCTGAACTAAGCCATCTTGGGACCTTGGGACCTCCTGCCCTTGCTGGGGAGGAAATGGGGAGATGTGGAGAAGAGAGAGTGACTGGAAGGCGTCGGAGGGGGAAGGGACCTTCAATAGGTGTATACGTGGATAGAAAATGTGAATTTATTCATAATAAAAAAATAAAAAGGAATGAAGTTATAAAAAACAAAATAACACAAAAATTATATGTATAATTAAAAAATTAAGATTAATAGCCATTTATGATAACCAAACTTATATTCATATTAGTTAGCTTTTTGTAGAAATGCAAAGATATATTTCAATTAGTGAGTAATCTTTAAATATTTCAAACAACTACAGAATGTGACATTTAAAATATTTTAGGAACTTAGACTTTTGTAGACAGTGAGACAGGTCTGCTCTTGGCAGCACCAATATATTTCAAAAACAAAGGATGGGCATAAAAAAAAACTTCATGTAAAACTTACTTTATGGCAACAGCCACTAGACTCAAAAACATCTTATATTGACTGCTTGACAATATGCTATATAAACTAGATATGCAGGTTTCATAAAAATGTGGCCTCTAAACCTGGATAAAAAAAACTAAAATGGTTCTTTAGTTTCCTGTTCTAGAAAAATAAATTCCAGGCATCCTTCAAGACACACACACACACACACACACACACACACACACAAATAACTAACAGACTAAGCCAGATTTCCTACATCACTAAAAGATATGCCAAAAACTCTGGGCCTATACTAAAGATAGATGACCCAACATTACAAAAAATATTCAAGTGGCTGTCCAAACACACAGATGTCATCTCTGTCACTTTAGATTTTAAAAGTTACTTACATTTCTTGTTTATTTAAGTAATAATATATTCTTCCATATTCTTTAATATAAGGTTTAATAACTACAAATATTGTTTTTTTAGGTATTTCTAAAGATATAGTAGATATAAAACTCTAAACTAACAAAAATAAAATAAACAATAAAATTTTTCCTTTTGTTAAATCCAAATAAACTAGATATTATAACTATAATTCTAACTTGACAGCTGTCTTGTTATATATAGTTTTGCTATATTTAAATTAAAACCTTCATTTTAGACTAGACAGAAAAATTAAAATAAAAATGTTTATCTATATGCCATAAATATCTTACTACAAATAAAAAATCTGTTTTGTCCTGTTTCAAGTGCCCTAAAAATATATTAAAAAACTAAAGTTCAAATACAAAAAATACTAAGTAAAAAACTCCATCCAGCCACAAAAAAAAATTATATAAAAAGAGAGAAAGTTTTGTAACTGTAGGGGTTTTTTGTTTGTTTTTTTGTTTGTCACTAGTGGTTTTTTGGATAACAAGAGCATTCACTACAATATTTGCCAACAGTATACATTGCACAACAAAGAACAATTAATTGAAGGAATAAATGTATCTCTGACTTTAATGCTTGCACTTAGTACTCTTTTCTTAATGTTCAATTGCCTTGTTCAAATTTAATATATTTTTTTCACTTATTACATTGTATTTTCATATTTCTTTTTAATCATTTTATAGATTCATTTATTATCACATTATACAGAAGAGGAGACCAGATGTCATTATAGATGGTTGAGAGCCACCATGTGGTTGCCGGTAATTGAACTCAGGATGTCTAGAAGAACAACCAGTATTCTTAACCTCTGAGCCATCTCACAGGCCCCTTTTTTGAAACTCTCAAATGTCTGGTTTTTTTTTCTAATGAGAGATAGAAAGGGAATGGCTGAGGAAAAGTGTATATGTGGGGAAAATCCATGAGGAATAACGTGAGAGAAAATTACTATCATCATATATTGTATAAAAATAATATATTTTTCAATAAAAATAACAGAATAATATTAAAAATGTTATGCATCCTAGTACAAGATTCTACGCCATTCTTTAAAAAATGACATAAGTTATATAATATATCCTTTGTTATGTAATATAACCTTTGATTTCTCATCATTTCTGTATTTTATTTGGAATTAGTGTGGCTAGTAAAACCAGTGCACTCTTCTTTATTGCACTAGTTGTTAGAAAATTTTTTTTGAAACCTGACTGGGAGGGGTGGGAGGTGGAAAGGAGTTTGAACAAAGGAATACATGGATAAAAATTAAGATTTTATTCATAATAAAGAAAGGAAAATGAAGAAAATAAGTGTGTGGGCAGATGTAAATGTGTGTTCATATAAAGAGATATATGTATTATGTGAAGATATTTACAATTAAGAAATAACATATTTAATTTTTTTCTTTTTTAAAATTGTTTTTATTGAAATAGAATAATATCACTAGCACCTTTTTATTTCATTTTTCCAGTAACTGTAACTCTTTTCAAGACATAATATTTAAGTTTATAACTTTGTATTTTTTATATTTTATTACATATAGATATATAAATGCATGCAATAAATAATAATCTAAAAATGTTTTATGTAAAGTATTCTTCATTTCTTATCAAATTAAAAGAAGTCTTCATTTAAATATTCTTCCACTTGAATGATTATTTTATGAAACACAACTTTAAAGTAGAATTTATAATGGAAAAGATATAATAAACGTTAGCCCATTGTAAAGGTACAATATATGTTATTACATAAAATTCAATGTAATGTATAGCTCTTACACAATTCAACTACAAACATGGTTTAAAAAAGAAAACCAGCATTACAGATACAGGAATATCAGATTACAATATTTAGTCTATAACACTGAGGTCTAAGACATGTTTAAAACTATAACTTATAGTTTATTTTCTGCATGTACACATGAGAAAAAGCATATATATTGACTTAACATTTGAGTTTTAAGGTGTCATTGTAGTTTTCTTGGGAAGTATGTTCTAACAAAAGTAATAACAAAATTTATTGAGCATTTTTAATTTTAAAATGCATATTCCTGAACTTTTGAAAAGAATTTCTCTCAGGTCTTAACAAAATAATAAAGCACTTTGGAGCAAAGATGCAAAGAAGCAACCCTGCACTTGAAGACAAGATACAGAAGACCTCAACTGCCACCATAGCCTTGCCCTTAGTGCTATGGTAAACAGGAAGGAAGGTCACCCAGACACTACAGAATACCAACATGCTGAATGTGAGGTACTTTGCTTCATTGAATGTGTCAGGCAGATTTCTGGCTAAGAAAGCTACAGTAAAACTTCCCATGGCAATAGAGCCCAAAAATCCAAGAACACAATAAAAGACAATAATAGAACCTTTGTTACACACAATCAAAATGTGGTCTTTTTCATTATGTATGTCAACATCAACAAATGGAGGGAAGGTTCCCAGCCAGATTCCACATAGAATTATTTGAATTGTAGTGCAAATTGGAATGATGAAGTTAGGAGCCCCAGACACCAGAAGCCACCTCATCCTTCTGCTTGGAGTAGTAACCTTAAAGGCCAGTACTACAGTAATTGTCTTTGCTAAAACAGTAGAAGCAGCCACAGTGAACACTAAAGCAAATATAGTCTGCTGCATTAAGCATGTGATTGTATTGGGTTGACCAATAAATAG
>PVIH01025263.1:0-21015 GCA_004025045.1 Sigmodon hispidus
CGTGGCTAAATACCCTCTGGGCCTCCAACCCCAGTAAGCTACGTGGACATCGCCCATAGGTCCTAGGACGCAGGAAGCAAGCCATCATCCTCGCCTACAGCCAAAAAAGGAGTTGTTTACTCCCAAGAGCACTAGCCCTTGGGAGGGCTGAAGGCGGAAACCGGCGCCATCTTTAGGGCGTGGTACAATGCTCCCTACATTCTTCCAGCATCCCTTCTTCCAGCATCCCTTCTTCCAGCATCCTTTCTTCCAGAATCTCTTCTTCCAGCATCCCTTCTTCCAGTATCCCTTCTTCCAGCATCTCTTCTTCCAGCATCCCTTCTTCCAGCATCCTTTCTTCCAGCATCCCTTCTTCCAGCATCCTTTCTTCCAGCATCTCTTCTTCCAGCATCCCTTCTTCCAGCATCCTTTCCAGCATTTGCAGTTGGTTAGTTCCATTGATCCTGCCATTCTGACTTGAGTAAGATGAAACATCAACAACATTTTGATCTCCATTTTCCTAATTTCTAGAGATGATCAAGATTTTTTCAATTTTTTTATCATTTGCTTTTCTTATTTTGAGAAGTTTCTATTCAAGTTACTGGCCTACTTTTCAAACAGGTCATTTGATTTCTTTCTTTGATTTCAGAGGTTGTATATATCCTGGAAACTAGCCTTCTGTCAGTTATAGCTGGCAAAGACTCTCTCTCATTCTGTAGGCTCTTCTTTACCCAGTTGACTGTTTCTTTAGTCGTCCAGGTACTTTTAGTTCTATGAAGTTCCACTTTTCATTTGTTGGTCTTAATTCTTGGGCAAATGGATTCCTACACCTATATCATGTAGGGCACTGTCTATGCTTCCTTCTAGCAGCTTCAAATTTCACATTTAGGTCTTTGATCTATTTGGAATTAGTATTTTGCAATGTGACAGATTTAGGTTTCACTATTCTACATGTAGTCATCCAGTTTTCCTAGCCATTTGTAGAAGATGATTTCTTTTTTTCCAGTGTTTGTTTTTAGCCTCCCTGTCAAATATTAAGTGGCTGAAGTTGCATGTGCTCAGGAACTGTGTTCCACTGAGCTTTATGTCTGTCTTGTGTTATAACTGTGCTGCTTTTAATACTATGGCTCTGTAATTTATCATTGGAATTGTAATCCTCCAGCACTGTTCTTTTTGTGCAGGATTGTTTTGTCTGACTGCAATCTTTGGTGCTTCCTTATAAACGTTAACATAGTTTCTTTTTTCTATTTTTGTGAAAAACAAGATAGGTTTTTTGATTGGGATTGCATTGTTTGTTTATAGCTTGTTGTAGAATGGTCATTTTTACGATGTTAGTTCTATTGATCTATGAGCATAGATGTCTTTATATTTTCTAGATCTTCTGTCTCTTTTTTCAAAGGTTAAAAGTTTTTATTGTACAGGTTCTTTATTTCCTTGGCTAGGTACATTCCTAGATATTTTATTTTTCTTTGAGGCTGCTGTGAATGGGTGTGTGTAAAGTTTTCATTGCAGAAGTTCTTCACTTCCTTGGTTAGGTTTATTCCTAGATAATTTTTTGAGGCTATTGTGAACTGGAGTGTGTCTATAATTTCCTTCTTGTATGCTTGCTGTTGATATAAAGAAAATCTATTGATTTGTTCAAAGTTCTCTTTTAAAAAGACCTTTCTACAGTTTACACTTTTGATGTTTTAACTGTAAGACTTTTTGGACATTTTTCCCACTGTTCTTGTTGATTTGGTGTTCTGTGGGCTTCTGTACCTAGACAGGCATCTCTTGCTCTAGGTTTGGGAAATTTTCTTCTATGATTTTACTGGAGATAGCCTCTGTGCCTTCACTATGGTTTACTCCTTCCTTTTCTAGACCCATACTTTGTTAGAATAGCCCAAAACTTTCCTGTGTTCTGTGCATATACTTTTTTAGACTTCTTGATGACTTTTGATTGATCCAGTTTCTCTCCTCTGTCTTCTATCCTTGACTCTGTTTTTGAGACAACCCATTCTTTGGGAGAAGTTTCCTACTGTGGTTTTTAATTAACATTGCATTTTTTCATTTCTAACCTTTTCAATTTAAGTTTTTTTTAATTCATACTGCATTTTAATGTCTTGGCTTTTTATTTCATTCATCTATTGGTTTCTGTCTTCTCTGAGTTGTTTGACTATGGCCACAATCATTCTTTAGAATTCTTTGTAAGTTCTTTCATACCAATTTTGTTAGAGAACATTACTATGGATTTGTGTTTTTCAAAGATGTATTATTTTGGTTTTTCATATTGCTTTGATCTGTGTTAGATTTTGTACATTGAGAGTTAGTTTGTTTGTTGAGCTTTCCTTTTATGTTCAACTCAATTTTTCTTTTTCAACAAAGATGTTTGCAGTGTTCAGGAGGGGCTAATTTATAGAAGGGTTGGGATGCCAATTTCCTCTGTTTATCTAGTATTTGAGACTATAGCCTTTGCTCATGTTTTTTGCTTTTCAGCTAAACTCTGATGCTTTTAGTGGTTTGATCAAGGAGCTTGGAACAAGCTTTGTCTAGCAGTGTGGGCTAGTCCTAAGTTTTAAGGCTAGATCCTGACAGGCAGCTGGCAGGGATTTGGTATGGGATGGGGTCTTTAGAAGAGGTCTAGTAGCAATTTGTGCTGCCAAGAGTACCTTATGTAGAGTAGGTAGAGAACAAAAGAGTCCCAAAATGTGGAAGAGTGACTGGAAGGAGGAAATAGTCACTTTCAGGCAGGCATGGGATGATCTAAATGAAGTGGTTCTTTGGAAGGGCGTATGGGTGGCCTATGTGTACTGCACTGTATGGGCAGACTGAAAGGTCCCTGACTGGTGATGTCTTGAATCTGGAGAGTCCCAAAGGGAGACAGAGGGACTAAGGGGTGGTTGAGCAGTCTAGCTAGTGAGACAGACCAAACCTGTGAGTTCTGGATTGAAATGAGAGATTCTACTGTAACATTTAAAGTGAAGAATCATGAATGAAAATGCCTAACATCAATCTATGGTTTACACACATGTGCATACGTGTGTGTGTGTGTGTGTGTGTGTGTGTGTGTGTGTGTGTTAATACAAAGTACATACCCAGACAAAGTTCAGCATACACACATGTGTGTACCAAATATATACATACATGTGTGCCCAATGAAAGACTCATAGGTGAGGAGAGGGGGAAAAAGACAGAGTAAGAAAAAAAAGAAAAAGGAGGGGTAAGATGAGAAGATTCCCCATCAAAAACCTACTGTAAATGTTCAGGGAGAATGTCCTTGGAAGTATGAATTATACATGGGTATCAGGGGAAGGAAGAAAAGCTAATAGGGGTGAGAGGAAGCTGCTGCTACAAGACCCATAGTCCTAGGATTAAAAAAAAAGCAGGCCTGAGTTCTATTAATAATCATTAATACGTATAAACAATACAGGGACTTCCAGGAAGTCCCACACCCCCTAAAGAGGGAATAGAATAGATGTTTATAACTTTCACTCCCAGTCAGGCTTGCACATGGCTTTAATGTCTTGGTAAGTTGTCATATGAATCCCACAAGAGAAATAGCTAAAGGGCTCATCCCCCGAAGTTGGCATCACCTGAGCGACTTTGCAGCTCAGCCTTGGAGCACAGGAACCAGTCTCTGCCTCCAAGATCTCAGGATGGGAGAACAGTTTAAAACGCTGACAGGGAAAACAGGTCTCCAGGGCTGGTGTCACAAAAAAAGGGCCTAATTAAAGCAGCATAGTTAAAGACATTGGACAGCACGTGGGTTCCACTTTAAAGGAAAGGGTTTTAGATGATAAACTCAAACTGCTTCCTACTTGATTTGAAATTTCATAAGGCAAGGGGAAATTAAAGAAAAGAAAAACCCTGAGCTGATGTTGCCAGGATATTAAGCCACTCATCAGAAATCTAGAACACATCAGAAGGAAGGGGCTTTTCTAGGGCACAAAGGTCTTTGTTAGTGAGCTTTGACTTGGAGAACTTCTGACAAAGTGCTTTATTCATGCTCAGTCCAATTCATATCAGCTGTGTGAGGAAGTTAGTCTATAGTTTTAATACTAATAAAGGGGAGTAGTTGAGAATCACCATGGTGACGATGATGATGATGATGATGATGATGATGATGATGATGATGGCAATAATTATGAAGATAGATGATGGTGGTGGTGGTAAAACCAACTCTAGAAACACTCAAAATTGGTTTGATGCCTGGCTCTGCTATTGCTTGCTTTGTGAAATTTTAAAAGTAGATTCAACTTCATCTGTGTTGGAGAATGATAATGGTCCCTATCTACTGAGGCTTGAGTGTTTGCCTGCTCCCAAATGCAGAGGTACAAAGCCTACTCCCACACTCAAGATGATAAACTTAAGAAATCAGGCTTGTGGGGAGTGGTAGGCTTTCTCCATGACCTCATGAGGATGCAGCCCTCCTTGTAGGAGGATACTGTCTCAAGACCACAGTAATGGCTCAGCCATTAGGAGCTCACACTGCTCTTGTGGAAGACCAGAGTTCAAGTCCCAGCACCTGGATCAGGCCACAGCTTATATCTCTAGTTCCAGGGTATCTGGTACCCTCTATGGCCTCTGAGGGCACCTGCACATACTTAGCATTCACATACACACACATACATAAATAAAAATAGCAAAAATATATTAAAGAGAGAAAGAGCATGTATTTCCCTCCTCTATGCCAGATCAGCAATACAGAGGGGAGCTTTTGTTAGGACTCGAGTACACCAGTGCCTTGTGGAGATTCCACTTTCACACTGAGATTTCAGAGCAAAAAGTGGGGTGATGCATGCACAGTTCAAACAGTGTTATGTCATTACTATAGTTATTATTATGATATTAAGGATCATAAAGCTTGCCTGTAAATTTTGCTATTGCAAAGGTTTGATTTGAAATTCTACAGGGTCCTTTTTATTTTCCTATTGCAATTTTATCTTCAACTGCTTTCAAGAAAGATGTTGGCGTGTTATGGAAAAGGGCACACTTTGATAACTGTCACTTACCTTTGAGAATCTAGAGGTGGGGAGTATTTTGAGTTAAGGGCTAATGGGGTGATAGGTAGCTTGCTTGTTCACTCCAACCTTTCTCAGTTTCAACATGTAAAGTTCTTCGGATATCTGTCTTCCCAGGCTCACCTGCCAGTCAGCAACTCCATTTCTAGTCACAGAGCCAGGCCAGACTCATGACTACATGTCTCCTCACACCCAGAGAGGCCAACCTCCCATCACCTGATCCACCATGCGCTGAGGAAAAGGGCACACGCACACAAGTTCTAATTTTTAAGTTTTAAGACACGAGGTACTTCCTTCTTTCTTGCAGATGGTATTATGCTTGTGTGGGGCACCCAGGGACTCCTATAGTAGGCTGTGTTATCCAACTGCATTGCAGCTATGGCATTAAAGACAGTTATTGTTTTCTGGGAATGGGAATCTACTCTTGCCAGAGGTGCCAGTTAGAAAATACTTGGATTTTTTCACTGTAAAATCTCTTTGTTTACAAATATTGAAAACCTAACAAAAATCTCTGTGAGCCAGACAAAACCCCTTAGTGAGCCAGATGAGGGGTGGGGGTCAGCAGCTCATAATCCTACACATTTTTTTTTCTCTTACCTCTTTCAAGTCCAGTTTACACTTCTTAAGAATTTGATATTCCTGGTCAATGGTTCTGAGACTGTGAAGCATAATTTTGAGGTTTCAGTGGTGTTTCGCCTCCTGTAATAGGCAATAAATTTACATTTCCTTGTGGCTCTATGTTCCCACTAGAAAATTCCCATTTCTCTGAAAAATAGGCCATTTCCTTTCACATGTGGTGGGCTCTCTGTGTCTGTTATATCATCAAGGTGAGAGGAGTTTGGGGTGCCCACCCTTACCCAGCTCACCAATTAACTAAGACAGGGTACTTTACAGCTGCTTCCATGCACACACCCCAAGCAGGGGCTTCTGTTGAACTTCTTTTCTTGCTCATGGACAAAAGAAGAACTCCTTCTACAGAAGGGTTGCGTGGATCATCGTAGTCTAACAGGTGGAGAGAAGCAGGAGAGGTAACCTAGAGGGGCACCCTAAAGCCAGCCTAATCCTGACCACTGTGAGAGATGACAGCAAGCAGCGGAGTGTCCCTCTTTTGCTTTGAGCTCTTTTCCCATCTTTTATTCCTGTAACTGGATGGGATAAACACCCAGCAAGCCTAGTTAGTATCTATACAACATGCTTCTGCTGTGTCTGCCTCATTTTAGAAGATCCCAGTGTTCTGCCCTGAAACTTCTAGCTTCTGTCCAAATGTACTACTTTATTTATTTTCAGGTCCTAAAATTCCCTGATTACCAACCTTGACATCTCTCCTTACTTGTAAAACATAGCTGGTTACTCACCATCTATCTGTCCTTGACATCTAATAGACATTAAACACAAACAAGTTGGGCCTAGATAGATAGCTCATCAGTTAAGAGTGCCTGTTGCTCTTACAGAGGACCTGGGTTCAACTGCCAGCTCCTACATGACAGCTCAAAACCACATGCAATTCCAGCACAAGTAAACCAATGACATCCTCTGGCTTCAGTGGGCACCAGGAATACATGTGGCACACATAAATACATGCAGGCAAAACATTCATACATAAACAATAATAAAAAATGTATCTAAAAATTTTAAAACATGAACAGGAGTAAAGCTGAACATTCAGTTATGTATCCCCAGACTTGTCCCTCCGGTCTCAATAAATGCCCACACCATGCTCTACCTAACACTGAAGATTCCTTTGGCTTCTCCCTCTTTCCTATCGTGTCTCAAATCTGTAAGGATTTGGCTTCTCCTCCTCAATACATCCAAAATACAACCTCTCATAATCCCCTCAGTCCACCCTATCATCATCTGTCACCTGAATTCACGAGTAACAGTCGGCACACTGGTCTCCTAGAGTCTACCTCTGTCCTTCACAGTCAATGACCATAAAACAGCCAGAGCATCCTCCTGACTCTGACTTCCTGTTGCTCTCACTTCATTTATCATAAGAGCCAAACCCACCAGAATCCTGTGGAAGACCCTTCTCACCCTCACATCTCTGCTGGTTGCCTCATTATTGTTTGGTTCCTTTACACTTCATCTCTGTTTTGTTTTCCAAAGTTTGCTCAGATGTTACCTTCCAGGAAGATGCTCTTTTCAGAGCTCAGGGCTTGCAGTTGTGACCGGCCCTCCCATCTCCACTCCTCGCCTCCAGCCTTCTATTTACTCCATTTCCTCACTTGATTTTTTTTTTTTTCAGTGTTTGTCACTATCCAACATCCAATAAAATGTAGTTAACTTTCCTTGGTTTAGAGCTAACATTCTTTTCTCACTATCTCCTATAAAACAAAGATTTTGGGGTGGGGGTGGTTGTTGTTTTTCATTTTGCAATCCCTAGCACCCAAAACAATGCCTGGCATAAGAAGTACTTAGTAAATATATGTGGGATAAATGAGTTAAGGAATAACAAACAGGAGATGAAATAAAAAGATCCAAAAGATGGGGGATGGAGAGATGCTCAATGCTTAAGAGCTCCTACTGCACTTTCAAAGGACCTTGATTGGTTCCCTTGTAACTCCGGGGGAGGGGGATTAATTCCCTCTGCTGACCTTCACAGACAGCTGCACTCAAGCTCGAAAGCTACTACACACACACACACACACACACACACACACACACACACACACACTTAAAAATAAAACAAAATCTTTTAAACAGATTCAAATATTAGCTCTTCTTAAAGACCTATTTTGGAGATTTGTCTTTGTCAGAATAAATACATTTCTGCTCCATCAAATTAAGTCAAAGAAAAATTATGTAAGCAAAGAAAAAGCATGTCTGCAATGAAAAAATGTACAGAGTATTTTTTGTTAATATATTGGTAAAAAAAATATAAGAGACACAAACAAGCAGTTCACATGAAGGAAGGCAAATCACTGAAGAGATGATAATTGAGACAGACAATAATTTTCACCCAGTAAGCTAGAAAAACATTAAGAAATGCATCAAACACATTAATGAGGCCATTGAGAAATTTAGAAAGGGAGACAAATCAAGGTAGTCCTGAGATGCAAGTCTTCTACAATGTGTAAAGGACTATATACACATCCCAAAACCCAGTAGGAGTTTATCTTTTTCCCTCCAGAAATGCATCAAAATATATAAAGATATACACACAAGGAGGTTTGCAGCAATATCACTATAAAGCCAAAGACTGCCAACAATCCAAGTCTCCTTCAGTAGAAGATTGTTTAATTTTCTAAGTGGGCCAAGACTGTTCTGTTTTACAGGTAATGGTATATATACCTACTTGAGGGGACTGTAAAAATCAAGCTGTAGAACATGCATTTCCTTTATCCCTCTTATTAAAAATGAAGTGGGAAACACAGATATATATTCATATGCCTAGATGTATGTATGCACTAAAAAATGTTTAAAAAACACTCAAGGAACTATTAACAAATGTCTGGCCTGAAATAGAAGATTTGAGTTGGAAGAGGGGCTTTGACATTGCCTACATTTTCAAGATATTTGAATGTTTTGTAAATCTTCTAATACAAATATCTGTTTTAAAAATATCAACCTGCACAAAAATAAACCCTGGGTACTCTAAGACAACTTGGGACCCACAGGAGTCACAGGCTCCCAATTTCTCCACTCCAATGCATATTTGTGTTCCCTTTTACTGTCTTAACTTTACTTGTGATGATCTGAGCATGGGGGCTCCTCTTCTATTACCCAGAGCCTGCAGAAACCTCTTCCTATCTGCCAGTCACAAAGACAATTGCATATAATGGTCTGTTTCCCTCTGCTCCAGCTTGGACCTCAGCATAAGCCTTAGGAGAAAAACAAAAACAGTAACGGGAGCTTAGTCCCTATTTTAAAATGCAGTTCAAAAGCTCTGTGATGACCAAGAGAAGAGAAAGGCCAAGTGAAAATTATAGGCCCAGGATGCTTTGCATAAAAATTACTAAACTGAACATATTTGAATAAGGGAAGAAACCATATACATCAACCACAAGCACTCTGTCTCATTTTAGAGCTGAAAATCA
Organism: Sigmodon hispidus; assembly: GCA_004025045.1. Lineage (NCBI taxonomy): Eukaryota > Metazoa > Chordata > Mammalia > Rodentia > Cricetidae > Sigmodon > Sigmodon hispidus. The sequence continues at coordinate 9,017 of PVIH01025263.1, forward strand.
AATCCAAGCTTGCATGCTAAAATAAGTCTTTTTGAACTTTATTGATGTTGATGCTCATGAAGATAGTGAGCTTGGGAAAGCTTTGTATTTTATCCTAACTTTTCATGAGGAAATAAGTTTTACATCCATGCATGGTGGCAAAGTTTATCCATCATAGGCGCTGGGGAAGTGGTCAGGATGGGAAGTGGGGTAAAAGCAGTAGTCAAATAGAAGAAATTGGTCAATATTGACTGCCAATTTGATTAGATTTAAAAGCACCTAGGGGATTAATGAAGACTATCTTTGGGGGTGTGTGTGAGGAAGCTTCTAGAGATGGTTGGGTCCTGAGGGCTCTACCCTGATGAGTCCTTGGTGGATTTATAATGACCTTGAATTGCTGGGATGTGGTAAAAGGGAGGAGGTAGGGAGAAGGCCTATCCTTGGAATGTGTCTTGCCCTTGGTATGTCTTATACACATTTTTCTCTGCTTCTTGGCCACTATGATGTGAGCCACATGAAGGACTGATACCTCTGAAATCATGAGCCATAAATATTTTCTCCCCTTAGTCATCAGGCATTTTCTTGCTGCAGCACAAAAGTAATCAGTACAGAAAGTAACAGTGACTGAGAACAGTGAAGGAGGTGGCTTGAGATTTGGAGTCACACAGATATCGGTCTATTTTCTGTTCCTGAAACAATGAATGAGGGTGAAGTGTCCTTAGTGAAGTCTCTAAATCTGCCAAGGCCAGCCCTGCCCATCTTGGGATCATGGAAGCTGTTCTAAACTCCAAACTCTCAACCCAGCTTTCTCTCACTGGACTACTCTTGCCTCCTCCTGAGGTATTAATCCCTGACACCCAACCAGCCTTCTTCATTTCCAACTAGCTTCCATGACCAGCGCAATTGACATCTTTGCTGTCTCAGTGGCACCAAGCTCAGGGTTGGGCAGATGGGCAAATGGGCAGATTGCTTAGTGGTTAAAGTGCTTGGTGTACATATAGTAAGGACCAGAAACCAGACTCCCAGTACCTACAGCAAGGCTAGGTGGATTTAGAAGCTTTCATGTGATTCTAGTACTCAAAACATGGGACATGGGTCAGTGTAAGATGGCTTGCTAGACTACCCACCCACCTCAGTGAAGTCTGTTCAGTTGAGACCCCTTTACTCAATAAATAAGGTCTCCATACCATCCACACGCAGGCAAACACATACATGTGCACATTCATATATAATCCCATATATGAAAATTCACATGCATGCCTACACACTACACACATCTGCACACACGTGCACACGTACATATACACAGAGTTAGAAATTTTGGTTCATTATGGGTACTAATCATATTTCAAGGACTCTATCATTACATATGTCTAGGAACAATCATAGTGAACAATAAACATAAGGACTGCTTCTGTGAGCACAGTAAGCACTGCAGATAGATTAAAATGAATGATTCCAGTGTACTATAGCTTTTCTGAGATCTGAGATTCATTTAAGGCATTGACAACAGCATCCAGATATGTCTGAGATGTCACCTGTCACAGTGTTTCAATGCTCTGGAAATCCATTAAAGCAAAGAAAGGCATTGATGATAGCCCATGAGGACCCCATGTCTTGTATCTTGTTCATTTGGGTAATTTGAGAGTCACACAGTATAATATGTCTTACGTGAAAACAAGTTTGTTCAGTTTCTGAAATAGATTTGCCCACCATTCAGTAAAAGATACAAAAACAGAGGACTCTTCAAAGGAATAGCAATGGGCTTGAAATGTAGTCTTTGTAGGGTTTGCTTTCCCCAATAAATGAAATAATAATTAAAAAGTCCCAAAAGTAGAGTGGAGAGGTACCAGGCCATGAGAATGAGAAGATGGTGGGCCACAGAATTTTAACAGGGGAGCAGCCACATCTGTTTTCCTCCTGGTGCAGATGGGCGGGATGGGGGTGCAAGGGGGAGGGGGCACAGATGAATGACCAACAATGACACTGCCTCATGATGGCAAATCTAAGCTACCAATAGAACTACTGTTTCAAGAGCTGCTGAGTCATGTCAACAGCTAAGCGGATCACAACCCAAATCAAGTTTCACCTCTCTGGCGTCTCCCAGCACATTTACAATACGATTCAGACACTTTTCCAGGGTGACGGAGGAGGAGGGCACTGGTATTGCTTCTCTGTCGTGATCTCGTGCCTGTCACTCCATATGCTCCATACCCTGGCTCTCTCCCAGGCCCTCAGGCATGTCCATTTGGCTTCTTCATGAACCACTATAACAGCGCTCACCTCTCCAGATGCTTCTTTCTGGGCCACTGCATGGGCAGCTCCTTCCTGTCACACAGCTGTTAGCTCAGACTCCCTTCTAGAAGGCTCTAGACACTAATTTAAAAGGCCTTCCCAGCCATCTCTGTGCATTTTCCCTGTAGCAAGCATTACTCCTGAAATTATCTCCTAACTCTGCCCAGGTTCCCCAGCAGGAAAGCCTGGGCATTCTTGTGCAATGACTGACTCCCTGAGGGACCTGTCTCAGACAAAGTTTGTAAGGGACTGAGGGTGAACCAGGGCATGAAAAAAGATGAGCTGAGATGGATTCTGATGTTGCCTGGGCTCTTCTTCCCTTGGGGACCCCCAGAGCAGAAAGTGTTTCTCTGAGTCAGCTTGCCTTGTCCAAGGGTGACAAGTTACCTGATGGCTACCCCAGGGGAAGGGACAGAAGTTGCAGGCAGCCCTAACTGTGTGACACCAAGCACAAAGACATAGGTGTGAGTAGTTCCCCAGCACCAGCTAGAGGGTGGACACACCAGCAGGTCCTGGAAAGACCCTTCTCAGCTTGCCACATGCTCATTTACTAATCCATGTCTATCTACCTGCTGGATTTTATGTTTCATGATGTCACCTGCCTCATCCACTGTGGTTTGTTGTCCCTTGACATACAGTGAGCACATGTAAGTACTGGGTGAAGATATAATGGGTTAACTCATAGGCTAACACACTTTTACTTAGTCCATCTAGATGATCTTTACAGCTATCCTGGGAGGCAGAACTTTCAAGTCTGAGTCCCTTCTGGGCTTAGATCCAAACATGTCTAAAAGCTAATTAACCCGATGGGTTAGATAAAAATAAACCACAAGCTCAAACTCTTCTGCAGCCTTTATGGAGCCTCTCTCCCAACCCCCATAACTTCTGCCCCCCCACATCACACACACACACACACACACACACACACACACACACACACACACCAACACTTTCTTTCATATTTCAAAATATTTATTCCCCAAGCCTCAGGACAGAGACCAAAGAAGCTCAGAGAATAAATGTAGGGTTATGTTTTTTTCACATTCATTTTTGTGGCTATGTGTGTTAAGATACATTTTAAACAAACAATAGTGGGCAGTAACATAGCAAATGGGAAGAGGATATATAGTTGCCTAGAGGATGCATTAGGGGGCATTAATATTATGTAAGGTTATATCTTAATATTAAATATTAATATTTCTATGGATTATTTCTGTAATCCCAGTTCTAGTATCTTATTGCTGTGATAAAACACCATGAGCTAAGGCAATCTGAGGAGAAAAGAGTTTATTTCTTCTCATAATCCTCAGGTCACACTCACTGAGAGAATCAGGTAAGACACTCAAGGCAGGAACGTGGAGTCAAGAGCTGAAGCAGAAGTGACAGAGGTATGCTGACACTGAGTTGTTCCTCATGGATGGCTCAGCCTACTCTCTTATAGCACCCAGAACCGCCCACCCAAGGTAGCATCACCATGGGTTGGGTCCTCCCACATCAATCACCAGTTTTAAAAACTTGCCCTTGGTTGACCTTAAGGTGCCATTTCGTCTGCTGAAGTTCCCCCTTTTCAGACATGCTAGCTTGTGTCTTTGTTGACAAAATCTAGTCAGGATGTGAAGGGAAGAGGAGGTAGCAGGATCCCTGGGGCTATCTGGCCAGCCACTCTAGCCAAATCAGGGAGCTCTAGGTTCAGTGAAAGCTCCTGTCCCCAAAAGCATGTTGGACAGCAATTGAATAGAACCTCAGACTTCCACAGCAGTGTGTGCTCACATCACATTCATTCAGAAGGAAGCACATGTGTGTGCATGAGCACAGACACACTCACAGGCACTCACACCCATATATCCACACGCACTTGTCTGTGCGCACATGAACATGCAAACACACACCCACCCACACATACATACACTTTAATTACTTGGAGGCATTATCTAGCCAACAAGAATATTACAGAATGCTTCATCTCCTGTTCATTTATTGCTAGGGAATCATCAGTCATGTTAAAGCATGGATCATGTTAAGACCCAACTCTATTTGAAATATATTTTTTCTTTAACTCCTTGAGAATTTCACATATTTTTGATTTGATGATATACATCCCACTCTTCCCCTAACTCTTCTCTGATCTACTCAAATCTCTCCCTTAACTGTATGTCCTCTTTTTTAAATATATAGCTCACTGAGTCCAACGTATAATGTCTATATACTCCTGGTTGTTGGTCAACATGCCAGGGAACACACCTTCAAAGAAATTAATGTACTTTTCTCCATAGATCCTTAGAGCTGGAAGCCTGTGAAGCCTCTTCCTTCTTGTCCTTGGTATGATAGTGAAAGGAGGTGTGGAGCCTTTAAGTAGTAGAGCTGAGCAGGAAGTGACCAGGTTAATAGTTATGCTACCCTCTGGAGGAAGTTTTGTTCTCTGGGAGGACTGGTTAATTCCATTGGAAGAGCTAGCCTGGTCTCTCACCACATTCTGAATCTTGACCTGACCATGTCATCTCTCTCCTCTACACACATTTCTGTCACCATGATGTCACCTGCCATAAATTCCTCAACCAGAGCAGTGCTAATAAAATGTCCTTGCTCTTGAAATTCCAGAACTGTTAGCTAAATCAACCTTTTTTATTATACAGTAGGAGAAGGGCTAGGTCTCTTGTCATGGTTCCACGTTTTCCAAAGGGAATAGCATCCCTGATTCTAGACAGACTTTCACGGAAGTCACAGCCTCAACTCCTTCATGCTCCTGAACATCATACATCTGTGGTGTGACTGTATGATCTTTCTCAGGTCACTATGACTCCCCAGGGGCCAGAGGGTTGGATGCATACTGTAAAGTTTCATCATGAGAAAGAATGTTCTTTGACCACCTGAGGGAGCACCCACAGTGTCCTGAGGAATAGCTTTCAGTGTTTCTGTTCCTTGGTGATGGTAATAACACCCTGGATGATTCTGAAGACAGCAGTGCTGTGGAAGACAAGTGCTTTTCCCTTGAGCTACATTAGTATTATGAGACAGAGTCTCAATATGAAACTCAGACTAGCCTTTGACTCACTATGTAGCCCAGGCTGCCTCAAATCCATCATCTCCCTTCTTCCACTTCTCATCCACACCAAGCTAAAGTTTTGTTGTTCGTGGGTTTTTTTTTTGTTGTTGTTGTTGTTGTTGTTGTTTTTTAAATACAAATTCCAGTCAAAGTGGGAACTGGTGAGTTTGGTAATTACTATACACTAGAATTGCCTAAATTTACTTGATTTTTTGTTGATCACATGGAACACATTTAAAATGCTAATTCCTAGGCTCATTTCCTAAAGAGTCAAACATAGGAGCACACAAGAACCTGTAAGCCATTGAACCACCTACTTGCTGAAAAAACAAGGCTCTAAGATTCCCATTATCTTGCTTCATGATTTTTGAGTGTATTGCTCAAGTACTCTCCAGCTTAATTCCCCATCTAAATACGAGGTATAAAAATATTCTTATCACAAGGATGATGCAGCAAAAGGCTGCCGAGTTCTTCCATGCAGACAGGCTTCAGACTGCTGGGGCAGGTATAAAAAAGTCCCATTTTCAGCCACCTTTATTGTAATGACTCCTAACTTATATCCAGGTCGATTAAATTACTCTGTTCACAACAGAAACATGGGAATCCTTTTGTAAAGTTTACTAATAATTCATAGATGGGGACAGCAGAATTTATTAAACCAACTATCCCTTCTAAGCTTGGTAACCTGAGCAGAAGACATGTGACAAACACGTGGGGCCAATCTTGTTCATCTCCACCAACTCTTGGTTTTTGTTATTGTGATAAAATATCTTGAGAAAAATCACCTTGGGGAAGAAAGCATTTGTTTTGGCTCTTGATTTCACACTGCAGCCCATTACTACAAGGCAGTTCAGGTGGGAGGATTAAAGGAACCAGTCTGTGGTTCTGCCTAAGCTGTGCCTCTTTACCTCCCCATTCTCCTCCGTAGGTCAGGACACCCAGCCTAGAGAATGACACCAGCGACAGTGTACTCACTCTATCTTTGTAACTCAGTTAACACAGCCAAGACAACTCCCACACGCTCTGCCACAGGACAATCAGTATAGACAAACCTTCTCTGAGACACTTTCAAGATATTTCAGATCTGTGTGGTGATAATTAAAGCTAACTTTCACACCAGGTGTTCAAGATTAGTGACGATGATGATAGTAACATGAGCTGCACTTGTGAAAAGCTTCTTGGTACCTCTAAGAGCTTCCTCCACAGAAGATGCTTCAGTGTAATTCAAACTGGCTTGGTTGACACTTGGGAGATTGTCCAGAAGTCGGGAGGGGGAGGCATGAAGATATGAATTTAAGTCCAACCTGGGATACATGGTGAAACATTGTCTCAAAAAACAAATAATCAAAAGGCATCATCTGGACTCTCAGGCTCTTCTCTTTAAATATTAACTAGTGCACACAAGACAAAAGCCAAGAATCCAGTCCCTTAGCAAGGCCAGGGATTGTTGTATGAAGTTTCTGGCCTGGACTTTCTGGGCCTGGACCAGGGGTTTGACTGGCAGTCTAGCAGTCCGACAGATCCCCAGTCACACAGAAACACACAGATGCTTGTATTACGTTTATGCTGATCAGCCTAGGGCCCAGGCATATAACTTGCCAACTCCTTCATCTGAACTCAACCCATCTTGTTCAGCCATGGGGGCTTCGTATCTTTTCTCATAGCAGCATTTCAGCTTCTTTGCTCTGTGTTGTCTCCTGTCTGCAGTGTGGCATCTCTCTGGCGGCTCTGGCTGGCATCTGTCTCTGTTCTGAGATGTTCCCAAGTTTTCTTAGCCCACCCACACTTCCTGTTTGCCTTTGGCAAATCAGCTTTTATTAAACTCATAGGTGGGACAAATATTTACAATGACAGGAAACATAACATAATCCCACTACAAGGAACAGAGCTCCATGTAGGACATTTGCCTTAGGAAGCTTTAAGCTCTAGGCTCAGTCTGTAGTGCTGCAAACAATAAAGAAATAAAACATTGTGCTCAATCTTTAAAAACTGTTCCTTTTGCAAATTTCTACGATCAAAAAAAAATCTGGAACACTTTGGCAAATTATTTGTTTCTCACATTGTGGCATCACGAGGTGAGGAACATCAGAGGTTTCTCCTGTGAATGAGCAAAGTGAAGTCATGAGGGGTTTGGTCAGGTTTGGGGTAAGTCAAAGCTGGAATTAAACCTCAGGTTTCCAAGACAAAGCTTTGGTACAGTTTCATCATGTCACCATGGGGGGAGGGGAGAAGGAAGTCACTAAAAGTAAAACACCCCACATCGCATCTAGGCTTTTCATTTATACCCAGAAATGTTGGCATTTGTCAGATGCCAGCCTACCCCTCAAAATGAAAGCCTTCTTTGGTGCCCTCTCGTCAAAACTATTTTTTAAATCTTGCCTCTATGTTGGGGGAAAAGAAAAAGAAAAGCACTCTGATCTCACCTCCCTGCAAAGGCATGCATTTATGATTGGTTTGTTTGGTTTGTTCATGTCTCTCTGGGTCACACTCCCTGGCAGTCCTTTCTGCACCTTAAAGCCAATGTGACCTGGGAAAAATGAAACCACAATAGCACGTCATGCCCATCCTCAAAATCCTTTGAGCCCTACCTCCCTGAGTGCAGTGTCATAGGTCCACACCACAACCTTCAAGGACTCACATGACCAGCCTCCTCCCACCCCACCCCAAGACCTCCTTCTCTAGAATGATTCAACTTTGTTCACTCCATCCCAGCTGCACCTGCTAACTTTTGCTGTCTCTCAGATGCACCAGACATGTTCCTTCCCTAGAGATTTTGTACAGCATTCCCTGCTTTGACTAGAAAGCCATTTTCCATACTCCATATGTCTTGCTCCATTGAATCTTTGTTCAAATTAGCATTTCCCAACTGAAGCTGTTTTGATTCTCTCTCTTTGACCTGGGACCACACCTGGCTCTCCCAATGCACATTATGTTTGATTTCATGTTGACTGCCTCCTTACACAAGAAGCAATTTTAATATATGTACTAAATGTCCCCATATTTGGCACTCCAACATAAGCTAGGATAAAGATCCATGCTCACAACATACCTCCAACACCGCTTAAACCATAGACAGCTCAGATTAGAAGCTCAACAAATATTCTTCAATAGAACTAATATATTCATTCACTCACTGAACTGTAAGTTTTAGACCCAGGATAGCCATTGATCATGCAGAAATAAGCAAGACCCATTTCTCTGGAAGACTATATCCCACTGGAAGACAAAAACCTAAATGTAAATACATAAAGCTGAAGAGAATACAGCAGAGGTTTTCACAAACAGGGGTGTGTGCGTTTGTGTCTGTATTTCTGTATCTATGTACATGTACATGTGTATATAGTTTGTGTGTTCATTTGTGTGTCTGGATCATGTGTGCACATGTACATGTGCATTTCTCTATTGTGTCTGTTTTCTCAGTGTCTACATATGTCTTTGTGTGTCTATGTATGTGTCTATCTCATGTGTCTGTTGTATGTCTATGTCTAGCTTATGCATACCTATATGCTGTTTTGTGTGTGCATGTGTCTATTTTGTGTGTATATTTGTATGGTATAAGACTGTGATGGAGAGAATATGCACATAGAGGTATCAAAATCTCAAGTTCAATCTGCCCTCCTTGACTCAGATCCCCAGTGCCTTGCTGAACAGCAATCTCGTCTTGTTAGCAGAGATTTAGGGAAGACGTGGCTCTGGGATTCTCAATAGACCAGACTAGGCCACCTGTCCAATATGCCGATCAGAGAATGATTCTCTTTTGATAGTTATGAAAGGCACAAAAAAGAGATGTAATCAATGTATGCACTGTGAAGAGGAACACATAACAGCATGGTGACCCCAGTTCTCATGCATACTGGCATGAGCTTTAAATATAAACTGAGGAAGAATTGGGGCAAGAAAAAAGATGTATGCATGAACAAAACTCAATTCTAAATGGATCAAGGGCCTCCACATAAGACCAGGTGCTGTGTGTTGATGTGGGACATCTATATGCTATGAATAAAGGACTGTTTTAAGCATGGCAGAAGAAGTAGGCAGGGAAATTGGAGTATAGGTAGGAGAAAGAGGGTGGAGTCAGAGAGACTTGATCCAGCCGCCAAAGAAGAAGCATGTAAGGAATACAGGTGAGCCACAGGCCATGTGGCAGGACAGATTAATGGAAATGGGTTAAATCAAGATGAAAGAGCTAGCTAGCAATGTGCCTGAGACATAGGCTAAACACCAGATAAAATTAATGTAAGTGTCTGAGTCATATTTTGGGGGAAAAACGCCCGAGGGAGGGTCTGGACCACAGGAATGATAGGGCCAGAAACCTCCTAGTACAGTGTATCTGACAGAGAAGAAGGGACTAGACTTGAGTTCATTGGCATAAGAGAGGACTTTGTGAACAAGACACTGATAGCACAGACATTAAAACCAGAAACTAATAAATGGGACTTTGTGAAGCTAAAGTTTCTGTATAATAATAAAAGACATCATTAGAGCAAAGTGGAAGACTTGAAAATAGGCAAAACTCTTCATCAATTATACAACTAATATTGCAAATAGAATGTAAAAAGAACTAAAAAACTTTAACATAAAGGAAACAAATGACCCAATTTTAAAATGAATACAGAACTAAGCAGAGAGTGTGCAAGCAATACAACACAAATGCTGAGAAACACTTATGGAAATGATCAACATCCTCAGCCGTCAGATAAATGCAAATCAAAAGGACTCTGAGATGTCATCTTACTGCAGTAAGAATGACCAAGATCAACAGAACAGTGGACAGAACATGCTGTCGAAGATGTGGTAAAAGGGGAAAACATATCTATTTGCTGATAGCTAGCACAACAGCTATGGAAATCAGGATAGAGGTTTCCAAAAGGGATAAAAATTAAGCTACCACAAGACCCACTTATACTACTCTTGGACATATACCCAAAGGACTCTGTATCTTACTGCAGAGATGTTTGCTCACCCATGTTCATTACTGCTCTATTCAGAATAACCAGGAATTGGAAAGAGCCTAGATGTTCATCATGGATAGTGAAAATGTGTTACATTGGCACAATGGAATACTCTTCAGCTCTTATGAAAAATTAAACTAACAAGGTTTCAGTTAAATGGATAGTACTAGAAACAACCATTCTGAGTAAGATTACCCAGACCCCCAAAAGACAACTATTGCAATGTTTCTCTTATGCTTGGATGGTAACTTTTAAGTTTCAGATATATGTGCTTCAATCAGAATAATCACAAAGCTTAGGTAGCTGAAAGGGGCCAGATTTTGGAGCGGGGGGGGGGGGGGGGGCGCAAGGGGGTGTTTTCCATGAAAGAGAAAATAGGATATATTGTTATAAAGAGATAAAGGGAAAACTTGACTGGGAGATGAAATGAGGGAGGGACGGGAGGGCAGGGCAAAGGAAGAAATATGGGAAGGGAAAACTAGCACTAAAGGCCTTATGGAAACCTACCACTGCAGAAGCTTCCTAAACTATACACACATGTAAAAGGTATTTAAATGGTAGCACTATATAATAGAGTAGTCAATGCCCCAACTAGACAACTTACACAACTAATAAAACTTTCAGTGCCAGGAATGGGTTGCATTTGGTTGAGTCATTGGTCAAAGGGGCCCACCTCCTCAACCTCCTCAACCTCCTCAAACATTGTCCATTGCCAAGGCAATGGTAAGGCCCATGAATCACATATTCATGTGATTGAACACAGAGAAGTTGAGCTGAGTCCTAACCAGAGGCTTCACTCCTACAATGTTCATGGTACTGAAAGTTATTTTGCATGCTACTGGAGGAAAAAAGTAACCAAGAGGCTTCCGGTTCCACTCCCGGGACTGAGTGCTGTCTGCAGAATCCCAGCGCTCTCTGGAGCAGGGGCAGGTAAACTCTGCCCCTGACCACATCCACAGCTCCTGCTGAGGGAACTAGCACAGCTCCCGCCACGACCTCGAACTGAGCAAACCAAGAACTGCAGGGGTCTCTGAAAGACAGAATCAGACCCTGACCAGAGAGGTGACAGGAGGCACACAAACCCGAGTGCCACAACTGACCAGGACCCATCTAATTGTGAACCACTGAAGCCATGGGCAAACGTCAGTGCAAAAAATTACATAATAATACAAAGGGCAATATGGTAACTCCAGTAGAGAGTGGCAATCTTACAAATACAAGACCTGAACTGAGCAATGAAGAGGAAACAGAAGGAAGCAACACCAAAAATTCCTTTTTGATGATCATTGAAGCTCTCAAAGAACATATGAAAAAAAAAGCCTTAAAGAAATAGAAGAAAATACAAACAAAAAATTGGAAGAGATGAACAAATCTATGAAAGAAACATGCCAGGAACTAAAAGCTGAAATAGAAGCAATAAAAAAGGCACAAAATGAGGCAAAAATGGAAATAGAAAACCTGAAGAAAAAAGCTGGAACTACAGATACAAGCATAACAAACAGAGTTCAAGAGATGGAAGATATAATCTCTGAAGTGGAAGACTCAGTAGCTCAAATAGATATATCAGTCAAGGAAAATAGTAAAACTAAAAAAGCCATAACTCAAAATGTTCAGGAAATCTGGGACACCATGAAAAGACCTAATTTAAGAATAATAGGAATAGAAGAAGGAGAAGAATACCAGCTCAAAGGCACAGATAATGTTTTCAATAAAATCATAGAAGAAAACTT
>PVIH01025264.1:0-21054 GCA_004025045.1 Sigmodon hispidus
CATAGTTGAGCTAATGCCTTTGAAGTGTGACTGTGAATCTTTAGGGTATACACCCAGAAGTGGTATTGATGGGTCCTTGGGGAGATTGATTCTCAGTTTTCTGAGAAACAGCCATACTGAATTCCAAAGTGGCTGAACAAGCTTACACTCCCACCAAAAATGGAGGAGTGTTCCCCTTGCTCCGCATTCTCTCCAGCATAAGCTGTCCTCTGTGTCTTTTATCTTAGCCAATCTAACAGGTGTCAGATGGTATCTCAAAGTTGTTTTGATTTGCATTTCTTTGATGGCTAAAGATGATGAGCACTTTTTCAGGTGCCTTTCAGCCATTCGTAATTCTTCTGCTGAGAATTATCGCTTATCTTTAATCATTTTTTAATCAGAAGAGATTTTAGTTGCTAAACTATACAGAAAAGACTGAAGCTCTGCTGACTTTATCATACTTGGCTTTTTAACATGGCAGCTGGTGGCCAGCTACATCTCCCAGACAACTGTCAAAAGTCTCTGCATTGCTCCTAGCATGAGATTGTGACTAAGAATCCCAGTATGGCTCCATTTCTGTTCATTTCGAATTTTTAAAGCTCTTTAATTTCCCAGTGGTGGGTGTCATTTGTAGTCAGAAGGTTTCTGTTCTGTCCTGGCCTAGACACAGCTCTTCCACCCAAGGTCCTGCACTTGCTTATAAAAGAATGACTCAGAGACATATATTAACTACAAACTATTTGGCTTATGGTTCAGGCTCATTACCAAGTATCTCTTACAATTTAACTCATTTTTTAATTTATTTATTTATTTATTTATTTATTTATTTATTTATTTATTTGCCTTGGTGTTTTGCCTGGAACTTGAACTACAGAGAGTTGTTAGCTGCCATGTGAGTGCTGGGAATCGAACCCGGGTCCTCTGGAAGAGCAGATGGTGCTCTAAACCGCTGAGCCAACTCTGCAGTCCCAGCTTAACTCATTTTTATTAATCTATATCTTGCTAAGTGTCTAGTGGCTTACTGGTACTTTCACATCTTCCTTGGGCAAAAGCTTGTAGTGACCTTTTAACTTCGTCCTTCTTCTCCCTTAGCTCCATTTGGATTTTATGCCTACCTCCAACCTGCCTTGCCATAGGCCCAAACAACCTCTCTCCTAACAAATGGTAACAAAGTATATTCACAGCACACAGAATATATTTCCTACCTCAACTTGATTTGTAGGATTCACTGACACCCCATGTGAGGCCTTATACCCACTGGGCACTGGGTTGTGTGAAGTAAGAGAGAGCTTGGTGGAATGAGTGGGAGGAGAGGAGAAAAGAAGAGCTCTGGTTAGTATTTAAAATGCTACTTCTAAGTAAAATTTTTAAATAGAATCTTAAAAGATTTAAACAGATGGATACATAGATTTTCTGGTATAAGGCCCAGAAAAGAAGTGGGTTATTAAACAGAAGTATTTCAGGGTCAGAGTTGTCAGTCAATGCTAACCAAGCATGTGAAAGATCTGTATTACACAACCTTTAAGTCTTTGAATGAAAAATTGTAGAATATATAAGAAAATAGAAATATCTCCCATGCTTATGAATAGATATGTTATACATATTAAAAATGGCATTCTTTTTATCTTCTTTATAGTTATTGTTTACTTTTCAGCATTTTAAATTCATTTTACTGTTTTTTTTTGATAAATACAAAATAAATAAAGAACAAAAAAATGGCACTCTTACCACAAGCAATCTGAAGTTTGAGTGTAATTCTTCATTTTATTCTCAATGAAATTCTTCACAGACCTTGAAAAAATGCTACTCAACTTCATACAGAAAAACAAAAACTTAAAATAGCTAAAATAATCCTGTCCAGGAGAGCAACTTCTGAAGACATCACCATCTCTGACCTCAAGTTTTACTATCTATAGAGGTATAGTATTAAAAATAACTACTTGGTATTTGCACAAAAACAAACATTTGGACCAATGGAATCAAATTAAACACTGAAATTAATTTGCACATCTATGATTTTTGACAAAGAAATCAAAGATATACAATGGGGAAAAAAAGCATATACAGAATTGTCAGTTAAGGAGAACCCAGAAGCACCCATGACAAGAATACACAGTATTGTCACCAGTACTTGTTTCCCATCAAATAATAAAGCCCCCTTGATGAAGATATCACAAACATTGGTTATAGAACATGGAGAAATCAAGCTGAAAATTGGCTGGAATTTAGTTCCTCTTCACTAGCTTCATAATTTGGTATGTGTTGTATAGACTGCTAATGAGAAAAATTCAATAAAAATTGTATAAAGAAAACTATTTAAAAATTAGAAATGAAAAAACTTTATAAGCTGAAAGGGGTGAGGTTAGGTGGATTGTAGGGTGGGGGAGTTGTTTCCCTGGCCCAGGATGGAGGTGAAATTTAATCCTCAATTTTCAGAACACCTAAAGTGAGCTACAGACAAGATGGAAACATCTCTGCATTCCCTGCCCCTCTACACCCTGGGCTCCCTTGACCAAGAGTACAGTTGGGAACAGTTATGGGAACTGGAAAAAAATTAAAGATGGAGCCATACCTAGCCCTCGAGGCTCAAAGAGTTCTGGCCACCATTCTCATCCTGAAGGAGGAGCAAATTGAGACTTGGTTTGCCCAGCATTCCTTGGAACAGGTGATGCGCCCTCTGATTACCTGCCTCCAGTCTGCCAGCCACATCACCTCTTCCTGTGTTTCCTGCTGCCAGGCACAAAGTTGGTGGTTCAAGCTCATTCCTATCAATTCCTCCAAGTCCTCAACCAGCTGTGAGCCCAATTGCTGGTTCTTTCATCCAGAGTTTTAATCTCATGGGGGCTACTCCAAAGTGTCCAACCCCCTTGTCTACTCTCAGCTTCACAGAACTCACCAAAATGCTGCAGACTAGGGGGGGTCCAGGGGGGCGCAACACAATCATGACATGCACTCTCAACACCTGGGTGCCAACACATATGTCAACGGACAGAAATGCCGGGGCAGATGACAAGTGGAGCAGAGTTTCTGAGTCTCTAACCAGGGCTTCTGATAGACCCTGCAGGGTCACATCCTACAGTGTCCCATCTCAATGATTTCTGCCTCCTGGGCTGGTGGTTTTGATTCCAATTCTTTTAACACCCTTCAAAGGTTACCTGTACCCCAGGCTAGCTATCAACTCAATATGTAACAGAATGATCATGACCTTCTTGCCTCCACTTCCCAAAGGCTGGTTTACAGGTCTATATATGAGTATGAGTATTTGATTTGATTTTTTCTGCCTACTAGTGCTTTTTTTAAGTATTTATTTTTATTTCATGTGAATTAGTATTTTGCCTGCATGTAAATTGCTTCTTATGGATCTGTTTGGGGTTTCAGATATAAGAATGACAGATTGATGAAATTATTGATACAACTGCCTAAAAAAACTTTATAAGCCTTGGAGAGGTATCTGCTACTTTTATTTTGCTAAATTCACATAGTGTCCAACTGTTTGACTTATATTTACATGAACAAATTAGTATTAATCTCAGTATTAGTTGAACAATTCTGTGTGCAATTATTAATAGTTAAGTGATAGTGCAGATTTGTAGCTTGTTTAGATGTGGAGAATGAGTGACAATTGGGAGTTTTGACCTATATTCATTCATCATGGTTCTGTGAACATGGAAGGAGAAAGATGAGGGATGAATACAAATGCTGTGAAATACCATCTCGTGAACATATGTCAGATTGTACTAGTGAACTCAAGCAAGTGTGGTAACTTGGACAAGACTGGCATAACCCTGAGTTGCTAAGACTTAAGTCCTGTTAAAGAGGGAATCAAGAGGCTGCTCTCTGTTTCTTTTCTTGATATTACAATAAAAACTCACAAAAGTGGAAGCAACTTAAAGAAGAAAGGGGCTTTACATCTCACAGCTCCAGGGTACAGTTGATCATGGAAATAAATACCTAAAGGTTTCAGAGCACTGATTTTGGGATGTCATTTAAATTTAGTTATGTTTGTATTCTGAAATCTGTATTGTACTGATTAATTTTTGTTATTGTTGTTTAGTCAAATTCCTTGTTTATAGAAGCCACAACATCCAGAAAGAGCAGAAGCTCATAATGAAAAATAAGGAATATATTAATTTATAATAAAGAAAATAAGACAATAGACCAGAGAAAAGCAGAAGATATGCAGAGGTGGGGATTCAAAATTCACTCATAAAACAATACATTTCCCCATATCATGGACTGAAAAGAGAGGAGGGAAATCTTCAAAGTCCACGGCAAAGTAAAGGGTAAGACCCTTAAGGTGGGGTGGAAGAGCTCTCTACACCAATACACGTTTGATTCCTGGATATTTTCTCACAAGTGATTCTCAATATTAAACATTGAATTTTTTGTAAAATACCAGCGATATTTAAATTTATTTTCCACATTCGGTACCAAAGAAAGGACTTTGGCTATTTCTCTTCTTCACTTCTACGATTCAGTCAATGTCCTTCTCTGGCTGTAGCAAGCCTCAATCAGAAAAATTCTAAGAACTACGAGGATCAAGCCAGAAATGCCCAATCTGATGAGGTTATCCACTGTGTGATCCTGAAGGTGAGGGCCTAGAGATTGTGGAAAAAGAAGTTAGGGGCAACCAAAGCTACAATAAGATAATTATATTTCCAAACTAAGTAGCTCACTTTTCTGTATAGAATTCCACCTTCTGTGTCAAACCCAAAATAGAATTTTTCCTTTCTCACCTGTTGTAGTTTCTGATATGTTTTGTGGTAGATTGGTGGTCAAAGGTGCTCCTGAGAAACAAAAACATGATTGATATATGAAGTGCTCAATAGAACTAATTTTTCATAGTTTTATTTCCTGCAAATGCATATTAGTCTCATCATATAATATCATGAAAATGTGCTATAGCAGGCTCAGGCTTCCTCCAGATCTTTAGCTTGATTCCTTCAGCCTGATCATAATTGCAGTTCATAACTTCTGGTTAAGACCCTTTCTTTTCTTTTTATTATGAACAAAGAAGTCACACTTTCTATCCTTGTATATCCTTATCCAAGGTACCTTTTCCCTCCCAAAACATCAGCTCATTCTCTCTTCTCCACAACTTCCTATCATCTCCCTGTGCAGGCAGAAAGCAGTCCCATGGTCCCACTGTCCCAAAATTGCTTAATTCAGCCTCCACTCCTGGCAGATCCAGTTTTCTCCCCCAACCTCAAGACTGAGTCAGGTGTTCCTCTAGGGGGAGTGGGATCCAACGAGTTAGTCCAAGGTATTTCTGATCCCAAGCTGTTCAGAGATTGTGGTTTGCAGCCTGGGCATGCTTTGCTTTTTTCTTGCTTGTTTGTTTGTTTAGAGTCCACTAATGAGTGAGTACATCCCATGATTATCTTTCTGGGTTTGTGATACCTCGCTCAGGAGGATATTCTCCAAATCCTTCAATTTGCCTGCAAATTTTAGGATATCATTTTTTACTGCTGTGTAGTAATCCATTGTGTAGATGTACCACAGTTTGCTAATACATTCTTCAGTTGAGGGGCATCTAGGTTGTTTCCAGGTTCTTGCTATGACAAATAATGCTGCTATGAACATAGATGAGCTAATGCCTTTGGAGTGTGACTGTGCATCTTTAAAGTATACACCCAGAAGTAGTATTGTTGGGTCCTTGGGGAGATTGATTCTCAGTTTTCTGAGAAACCGCCATACTGCATTCCAAAGTACTTGAACAAGCTTACACTCCCACCAACAATGGAGGAGTGCTCCCCTTACTCCTCATCCTCTCCAGCATCGTCTGTCCTCTGTGTCTTTTATCTTAGCCAATCTGACAGGTGTCAGGTGGTATCTCAAAGTTGTTTTGATTTGCATTTCTCTAATGGCTAAAGATGATGAGCACTTTTACAGTTGCCTTTCAGCCATTCACAATTCTTCTGCTGAGAATTCCCTTTTTAGATCTGAACCCCATTTAAAACATTACCCTTCATAATAGCTGCAAATAGTATGAAATACCTTGGAGTAACTATAACCAAAGAAGTAACAGATCTATTTGACAAAAATTTTAAATCATTAAAGAAAGGAATTGAAAAGGATAACAGAAAATGGAAAGCTCTCCCATGTTCCTGAATAGGTAGGATCAACATAGTAAAAATGGCAATTCTACCAAAAGCAATCTACAGATTCAATGCACTGCCCATCAAAATCCCAACACAATATTTTTGGACCTTGAAAGAACAATACTCAATTTCATTTGGAATAACAGGAAAGCCAGGATTGTCAAAACAATTTTACTCAACAAAAGAACCCCAGGAGGTATCACCATCCCTGACTTCAATTTATACTATAGAAGGACAGTAACAAAAGCAGCCTAGTACTTGCATAAAGACAGACTTGTGGATCAATGGAATAGAATTGAGGATCCAGACATTAACCCAAAAACCTATGAACACCTGATCTTCGACAAAGAGGCCCATAATATTCAATGGAAAAAAGATAGTATATTAAACAAATGGTGTTGGCATAGCTGGATGATAGTGTGTAGAAAAATGCAATAGACCCAAGCCAGTCACCCTGCACAAAACTCAAATTCAAGTGGATCAAAGACCTCACCATTAACCTGACCCTTTCTTTAGAACAGAGTTTGTCTGGGAGATCAGATATAAAAATATGGTATGCCACTTCAAAAAGAAATCCTTCCAGTGCCCTCAGCTCAGTCTGCAGTATAGAGTCCTAGAAGCTATTCCCCTGGCAAGTAATTTGCACAAATTCACCAGTTGAGAACCCATGATCTAGCCAAAATATCTTGTTCTCAGGGACCCAAATATACTGTTAGTTTTTTGCACGTGGCGAGTGAATGGAATTTCAACACTGGAAGTACCACACTAGAGTTTATTACAGCAGGGAGCAGAGATGGGGCAGAAGGGAGCAGAGAGAGAACAGAGAGAGGCTGGGGCTTGTGTGAGCCCCTTCATTAAAAGGGTGGGCGGGCCCATGTTTGCATCGCCACACCCAGAGGGATGATTGACAATTACATTCCAGGTGACTGAAAGCTTTGGAAATCCTTACATTTTACCCTTTGATCATATATATATATATATATATATATATATATATATATATAACAGGTTTATGGTTATATATATATAAACAGGTTTATGGTGAGGAGAGGGGGCGGAAATAGGTCGTCATGGTCGTCTTTGTTACTTTTTGCAGACACAAGGACGGAGAGGTTTTTAGCTCATCTTGCTGGCAGAATGAAGGATTTGGATCATAGGGCCATGGAAGTTTGTTTCTTGGAGCTCGAAAAAAAAATATGAGTTAGTGATAGAACTTTGGGAGTGACTAAGGGGAAAGGAGTTTGTAAGTAAACCTTGAGTTAGTTGGGTGTGTGAATGGTTCTTTTCTTTTGTTAAGGAATTTTATTGTCTGTAGTGATAGAGCTTTGGGAGTGACAGGCTAAGGGGAAAGAAGGGAAGGAAGAAAGTTGGGAGAAAACCTTGAGTTAGCTGCATTGTGTGAATGGTCCAAATGGATACTTTTACAACACAAACCATATATGGAATATTGAGGAAGTAAGGTAGAAAGTGTATATGAGCCAGAGAAAAAAATATACCTGTATACCTGCTATACACAGGGAATCTACACTCATGAAATGTAAAAAAAAAATGCATGCTTGCCTAAAGAAGACCTATATAATGACTACCTAGATTCATACATACTTGCTATTTAATAAACACTGGGATCAGAACAAAAAAATCAGATAAGAACTAGTGGACAAAAAGAAGTATAAACAATGCACATGGGGATTCTGTAATATCTTCAGATAAAACTGTTTAAAGACAAGAAAATAAAATGGAAGGATCAAAATAAACAAATCTATACTATAGGCTGTGCATATATGTTTATGAGTGTGTGTGTGTATGTGTAACAATAATAACTAATCATCAGAGGACAAATATAAAGTGGAAAGTAAAAAAAAGTAGGAGAAAAGGAAGAAATAGATAAAAATGGTTTAATAAAATACTCATATGATATCATCAAACAGAGTTAAATATATTTATACCAAAAAATTTTGCAGATGGATTTTTGTGATTTTTATTACATGTAAATATAAATAAATATAATTATATATGTGTACACATAAGTTTACATGTTACCATGCAATTTCTTATATATTTATTTGAAGAAAAATTATTTGTGTAGAAAAGTTTTAAAAATATTCCTCATGAATATTTTTAACATTGATGCAATTTTGTTGATGCATTGATGCAAACATCAATGAACACTGATGCAAAATTACTCACTAAAATACTCACAAACTAAATTCAACAACATATCAAAAAATTATGCACCATAATCAATAGGCTTCATCCCAGAAATGCAGGAATGGTTCAACATAAGAAATCTATTTGTCATCCATCATTTAAACAACCTGAAAAAAGCCACATGATCATCTCCTTAAATGCTGCAAAAACCTTTGACAAAACCTAACACTCCTTTGTGATAAAAGTCCTGGAAAGATCAGAAATACAAGAAAAATACTGGAACGTAATAAATACAATGTACACCAAGCCAACAGCCAACAGCAAAATAAACAGAGAAAAACTCAAAGCAATCCCACTAAAATCAGGAACAACAGCTGTTCTCTCTCCCATTATCTATTCAATATTTGTTCTCAAAATTTTAGCTAAAGCAAGCAATGAGAGAACAAAAATAGATTAAGGGGATACAAATTGGGAAGGAAGAAGTCAAACTGTCTTCATTTGCAGATGATATGAATGTATACATAACTCACCACCAAAATTCTACCAGGGAACTCCTAAAGCTGATTACAGCTTCAGCAAAGGAGCAAGGTACAAGATTAACTAAAAAAAAATTTTCTTATACACAAATGATAAAGGGCCTAAAAAAGATATCAGGGAAATATCACCCTCTATAATAGCTACAAATAGCTTAAATCTTGGGGAAATGCTAACCAAAAAAAAGTGGCAGACCTGTGTGACAAAAACTTTAAGTCATTAAAGAAAGAAATTGAAGAAGATATCAGGAAATGGAAAGATCTTGCATGCTCTTGGATAGGTAGGGTCAATATAGTAAAAATGGCAATCTTACCATAAGCAATCTACAGAGTCAATGCAATACCCATCAGAATTCTAACACAAATTTTACTGACCTTGAAAGAACAATATTCACCTTCAGATGGAATAACAGAAATCCCAGGATTGCCAAAACAATTCTGCTCAATAAAAGAACTTCAGGAGGCATCACCATTTCTAACTTCATGCCATACTATAGAACTACAGTAATAAATAACAGCCTGACACTGGCATAAAAACAGACATATAGATGAATAGAATCAAGTCAAAGACCCTGACATTAATCCATATACCTATGAACACCTGATTTTTGACAAAGAGGCCAAAATATACAATGGAAAAAAGATTATATTTTAACAAATGGCATTGGCATAGCTGGATGGTAGTATGTAGAAGACTGCAAATAGATTCATATCTATCACCCGGCACAAAACTCAAATCCAAGTGGATCAGGGACCTCAACATAAACCCAGCTACACTGAACTTGAGAGAAAAGAAAATGAAGACTCACACCACAGACAGAAAGCATTTTAATCCAATCCACTATGTTCATTTTTTTTTGCTTTACATTTTTGTTTGTATAATTGCTTTCTATAATCATGTAACTTATCTGAGAGAAATCTGTCATAATGGTAAGAGGCACCTCTCACCCTACTTTTGACTATTATTGAAACTATGGACCCCAAGGAAATGGAATTTTTCAGTTATTATTCTGAGAGAAAGAAAATGCTATAGTTCAATGACAGTCATTGGAGATTTGTCTCCTAGGAAAATAATTCACACAATTCTCCCTTGTAGAGTGAAACTGAAGCCCAGATAAAGAAGATTTACTCATGGGCATGGCCATATCTTGGTGAAGACTGACTAATTATAACTACCTTTTACATTCTTCATAAACTTAAACCTCAAGTATCAACCTAAAGATGTACTTTGTGTTTACTAAAGGTCTTGTACATCTTCCAAATGTGGCAATCTTTTTTTCTGTCTCTTGACATTATTTGCTTGTTCAAATTTCTTATTAAAGATGGGTGACCAAACCTGGGTTTTTTTGGCACTGTCAGTGCTCACAAAAAAAGAAAAAGAAAACAAGAAAGGAAGGAAGGAAAGTGAAAAATACCCTCCAAAGCATTGGCACAGGTGACTACTTTCTAAATATAAGTAGCACAGACACTAAGAACAATAATCAATAAATCAAACCTCCTAAAGCTAGAAGCTTCTGTAAGGCAAAGGACACAGTCAAAAAGACAAAATGACAGTGTACAGAATGGGCAAATATCTTCAACAACTCTCCATCTGACAGAGGACTGATCTCTAAAGTTTATAGAAAATCGAAAAACTAGAGACCAAAAGCCCTAATAACTCAATTAAAAATGTCCTTCAGAGCTAAAAAGAGAATTCTCAATAGTAAAATTGCAAATGGCTTAAATACACTTAAAGAACTGGTCAACATCTATAGCCATCAGAGAAATGCAAATTAAAACAACTTTGAGATACAAACTTACACCTGTTGGAATTTGATTGTGA
The DNA here is from genome assembly GCA_004025045.1 of Sigmodon hispidus. NCBI lineage: Eukaryota > Metazoa > Chordata > Mammalia > Rodentia > Cricetidae > Sigmodon > Sigmodon hispidus. Next base: position 10,584 of record PVIH01025264.1, read on the forward strand.
AGAACGTTCTGTCCTCCTCTCTACCCTCCAGCGTGGGACCCTCTGCAGGCTCTATACTCTAAGGACCACACCAAAACCAGAAGCCTATGAGGTAACAAGGGCTCGCAGCAAGGCGTGGGGCCCAGAGTCAGCAGGAAGAGAAGTTTTTTCCAGCCACTTTCATTTGCACTCTGTCCTTCTGGAGTCCCTTCCAATAAGTTGCCTCTGAGAACTTGTGTTGGGGAAAATTTCCACTCCAGTCACGCCTCTTCCCCCTACACCCGGAAGATTGGCCTTCCCAGAGGAACTCCCACACGGGGAGGGGCTGCCCAACTGAGTGGGAGTGACGTAGCCCGTGAGTGCTGGTCCCGTGGCTCCAGGTGGCGCATGCTCCTTCCGGCTCCTGGGTCTGGGCCTAGGCAAGGTGTAAGAAAGCCTGGCACATGCGCAGTGTTGCTCCACGTGACCGTCTCGTTTTTCAGACTTGAGGAAGCCACTGGTACTCAGGAGCCAGACAAAACCAGACCGGAATGCCTGGGTGACGCCGGGGAGGAAAGCCAGACCCGGGAGCGGCGGCACGCCCCAAAAGGCTGTCCATTCATCCCAAGGGACACCAAAGGCCGGCCAAAGAGCAGAGAGTGTGGTCATGGCGGTGACGGAGGAGGAGGAGAGCCGGCTTCGACAGCGGAACCACCAGACGCTCGTGGAGGACAACAAGCCGGACAACGAGCGGTGCCTGGCGCAGCTGGTCTTCGGTGATGTCGAGGACGATGAGGACGCGCTGCTGAGGCTGCTTTGGATCTCGCGGGTGAAGGAGGCCTGCTGGCGGAGCTGGTGCATGGCCTGCTCTGTACTCTTAAAGTAAATTTACTCCTCCTCTCCCAAGGGACAGCACCTACAAATAGCTCTAAGGCTGGGGAAGGTGTTATGTTTTTTAATTTGTCTTCCAAATCTGCTTGGGATGGAACAGGTCTTTTGCATGTTATCACAACAGCTGGGAGTTTATATGTGCAGCTCCCATTGTATTCATAATATCCTATAATTCCTGAAGTGAACGCTTTCCTCTGAATTTTATATTCATTTTAGCCACTTTTCTAAACTGATCCCTGAGTCTTGGGCGGAAGAGATGTGATGCTTGTATATTCTCTTGAACACTGAGCTTTTTATAGTCTCTAATCCTCTACACCTTTGTCAATTATAGGTCTCTATTTTAATGTTCATCTACTAGGAATAGGAGCTTATTAGATCCTGGTTGGGTGGTGCATTTATCTGTAGGCATAATGATACAAATATTATTTAATATTAAATATATTTAAATATTTTTCAGACTGTAATAGTTTCAATCAATAAATTCTAATTCTATTAACTTCTATTATACCCTTAACTCTAGACACACTCTATACTTCTTTCAAATTTGTGTGCTAATAACAGTAATCCAATGAACTAATTTGTGATGCCAACATACTCAAGATTATAGGGTTCTCTGCTAGAGCATGGTCAACCTACTGGAGGCCATACTCTTTAAAAATCACTAAACCTCCCTCCCCTAGAGGCCATCAACTCTCAACAGTTTCTCAGATAAAACTAGGGGCTTGAAAACCTCTCTCATCTCCATCCCAACCATCATTTTTTTGGATTTGAGATATGATCTCAAACAGATGTTGCTGCTGCCTCTGAACTTACTACATAGTCCAAGAAATACTTCAATGCGTTGGCCAGCTGAGTATATAGAATTTTGAGTCTTTATCTCTACCTCTGTCCTTGGAGATACTTATAATAAATACTTTAGAATAGGAAGTATAATTGCACTCCTTTGATGTGGAGAAGGGATAAATAGGTAGTCATGGAAGACTGGAACCCCCACCTACATCTAGGCCTTCCTAGATTTTTTTTCTCTAAGCAAACCTTGTAGTGGGTATCTTTATTATTTGATCTTCTTTTTCAGTGCTGTGCCTGGGACAGACAATTAGGACTCAGCAAGGTGAGTTGTGTTTTCCATTGTTTCTGCACCAATGGGCAGCTTTGCAGAAGAACATGTGTACCTGGGAGACCTGGAGAGAGACATTTCAGTATTTCCTGTAATTAAAAACATCTTCACATAAGCAATGTTTTTTTCCTTTTTTCTACCTGTTTTCATTTGATTTCTTGTTTAAAAAATTTTAATTGACTAATATTATGATATACATTTATGGGATGTAAAACTATGTTTTTTTTAAATTTATTTTTGAACAAAGTCTCATTTTTTATTTATGTATTCCCTTGTTAAAATTCCATTCCCCCTCCCGACCCCTCCTGATCACTCTCTCTTCTCCCCTTCTCCTCATCTCCTCCCCAGAAAGGACAGGAGGTCCCATGGTGACTTAGTTCAGCATCTACTCCAGGCAAGTCCGATTTCCTGATCCCAGTATCAAGACGGGGTCAGATGTTCCTCTGGAGGGAGTGGACTCCAAAGTGTTGGTCCAAGGTGCTTCAGATCTCAGACTGTTCGGTGATTGTTGAAATACTGTTTTAAGTGTGTTTACTTGTGCAATGATTAGATTAGGCTAAGTTGCATGCTGTCACCTCTGAAACTCATTGTTTTAGGAGTGAGAATGTTACATATCTACTATTGTTGGAAAATTTAAAGCAACAACCTGTCACTGTCATGTATGGTAAATCCCAAGAAATACATCTTTCCCATCAAAGTAGAATTTGATATCTTTGTCCAGCATCTTCTCTGTCTCCATTTACTCTCTCCTTAACCTCTGATAACCATTCTATTCTCACTTTGTAAATCTCTGAGAGATAAATGTCTTTACATTATATACATAATTGAGATCCTGTGATACTTATAATTCTCTGGGTGGTTTATTTCACTTAACTTCCTTCTGATTCATTCTGGTTGCCAGCAACAGAATCATTTTCTTTTTGAATAATGACCAGTAATCTAAAGTGTTTGTGTATCACATTTTCAATCTATTTATGTATTCACTGACAATTGCTTTGCTTTTGTCTCTTTTCTACTGGGCCCCCATGTAATGAAGAATGTGGTGATGAGTTATCTCTATGTCAGGCTGTCTACAGAGACAGAAATCTCCAGGATGGCCAAGCCTACATGTCAGAGATTTCTTCCCATTTTTCAGACTTCCCTTAGTATCCCATTAGCAAGTCCTTTACAGTCTTCAAGGGCAGAACATGAGAATTTGCACTTGATCAGTTACTTTTCCATCTTCTATGAACAGTATGAAACTAGACACTGTTTATTTCCCTTAATAAATTCTTAAGTCTATTAGTTATTTAATTATTTTGCTTATTCTGATACTAATTTTTGCTATGTATTTCTGATTGGCCTGAAATTTGCTATATTGAATAGAATGGTATTCAATTTATAGTAATCTTCCTGCTTCTGCCCCTTGAGTTTGGGATTGAATGTACACACTACCATGCCCAACAACGAATCTTTCTCCTGTTTTGCATACATTTCTGTGAGCTTCTCTCTTTCCTCCTACACTTCCCACTTGTTCTCATGTCTTCTTTGCCCCCTCCTGTGGCTCTCACCTTTCTTGGTACAATGGGCATTGCTCCTTAATATACAGAAGCACAAACATCTTCTTTTACTTTCCATAATTCAAGCCAGAAGCTTTTTTTTCTCTCATTATCCAGAGGCTTTACATTTTTTAACATTCTCTAACTCCCTGAACAGTCTTTTCTGGCTCCTTAAAATGAGAATTATCCATCATCTCTCTTCTTTCTAATTTTTAAAAATTTCTTTTAATGAAAATATATAATTTCATCACCATATTTTTTGAAACCATTACTAATGTCACTTATTTTCATGATCCCTTCCAAATTCATGGCCTCCTTCTTAGTGGTATATATTCAGATAAATATATAAATACAACTTGCTGCATAGTGTTTTGTGTCACTTATGTTATATGTTTTCAGAGATGACTACTTGGTATTGGATGATCAGTTACAGGGTTAATTCCTGGGGAATACTAATTCTCCCTCTCTTAGAAGCTCTTTGATGTTTGGAGCTCTTCATTGAGGCAGTTAGCTTTGTGAGATTTCTCTCAACCAAGCTGGGAGGTCAACATGTTATCTTTGCTATACATAACATGCTTAGATAGCCATATTGATGAGGTATCATTTGTATAGAATTCCTGTTATATTTGAAAAGTATATTGTTACAGAAGACTACTGATCTTCTGGATTTTACAGTCTTTCTGTTCCCTCTTATGTGATGTTCAATGAGCCCTAGGTATGGGATTATGTTGTAAATGTTACCATTGGAAATGCCCAACCAAACCAGGATTAGTTGTTTCTTGCACTTTGCCCAATTGAGATTTGTTCAATGGTCTCTGTGCTTCAAAAGGAGCTTCTTTGATGGGGTAAAAGAGTCACATTTGCTAATTTGGGCTGCAGTACAGGATGAGCAGGTCAGATTGAACCTGGGCTATGGCTTGGGCTTTACAGCTAATCTACAGATACAATCAGACTCAAGTGCTTCTCAGTCTTGGTGACTTGTGCTTACCACACAGCTACATCCTGGCTCTCTTGTCCTGTCAGACTCACATGTTTCTAAGTTATTAAACTTCCTTTTTTTTTCTCGAAGACTCCTAGTTCCCTCTCAACCCTAGGTTCCCTCACAGGATACTTTTTAATTTAATTTTTAAAATAAAGAAAAGTTTTATATATTTATCATGTTTTACTTTATATTTTGAAGTAAATACATGTTTCATAATGACTAAATCAAGACAATTACCACATAATTTTTCCCACATATTTTTCTTTTCAGACAACACTTAAACTCAGCTCTCATTGACTCTGAGAATCAATAGACTTTATATTAATTACCTACACTATGTCCCAAAAGTGACCTCTTCAACTGTTTTTTCTTGTCTAGCTAAGTGTCTGTGTCTTCTAATTGATATTTTACAAGATGTTTTGCCAATGTTTGATTCTCCATGCACTTGCTTGCTAGATGCAGGGAATTAACTTCTGTCTCTCAGGCATTAGTGCAAGTAACTCTTCTCTGCCATCTTAAAGAGGACACCTCTGATATCAACTGTCCCTTGAGATTCCTATGCTCATCCATGACATTTGTTGCAGTCTTTTAGCCACAAGATCACACAAGTATTCTTTCTAAATAAGTCTCCCCTCCCATACTTTAGCATCAAATAGAAGAAATTGTGTTTTTGATATAAGTGAAACCATAGAAACATAGAAGGCATTTAAAAAGATGAATAAGATATTAATAATGATTAAAATAATTGACGAAGAAGAGAGGATTAGAAAATGATGGTTTAAGAGCACAAAATCTCATTCACACATGAATAAGAGCAGGAGGCCAATTGCACAGTAGGGCCAGCAGTCATGCACTTTTAAGTTTGGAAAGTGATAAAAGCAATGTAGTAAATGTTATCTCCCCAAAACATCAAGTTAATAAGTTTATCGAGGTTTATGAGCTAGATTCAGTTTTTCCTCAATGTATGGTGTGTGTGTGTGTATGTGTGTGTTTGTGTGTGTGTGTGTGTCTGTGTGATTTTATTGAGGTCTTTTGAAGCAGGTGGGTTTTTATTGTCTGAATAACAGATCTGTGAAAGAAAGATATAATTAGAAAAGGTAGAGGCCCTGGACTAAACAGGAAGGCAACAGGCTCTGCATCAGACATATCCAATCTTTGATGTTCTGAGATTTCTTCAGATTAATCTTTGCTAGACCCAGCATGTGTTTAGAATTAAGTCTCTTATTGTAATATGATGGGTATTCAAATGCACACAGAATATAGGAATGTTATAAAGTTTCACTTTGATCATTTGTGAAGAACCCTAAATTTTGTAAGACTATAGAATGGCATGCCTAAATTGGTTTTGTGTTATAGCAATGTCTTCACCATACACTGAGATTCCTGCTCTCTCTCTCTCTCCTAGGATATCTATCAAGTCCTCCTTCTATCTGGGCTGAACCAGGCCTTTCTATCCTCCAAGGGCATCATGTAACCATTGTTTGCTCAAGTGCTAATGGATATGATATTTTCCATGTGGAGAAGGGAAATGACAGAATTGAGGATAAGAAGAATCCACAGCCTGCAATGAGAGAAGCTAGATTCCACCTCAGCCCAGTAAATAAAAGCACTGCTGGACATTATCATTGTATCTGTTATGATGGACATGAGTGGTCCCCACAAAGTGAGACCCCGGTGCTGAAGGTGATCAGTGAAGATGTTTCCCAGGTTTCCAACCTAGACTCAGCAGTGACCTCAGGTTTGTTCTCAGGTCTCTGGACTCTTATCCTAGCTACTATCTAATGCCTCAACTTTCTCTGCTTTTTCTTAACCCTAAAGCTACTTGCTCTCACCTCCTTCAACATAGATCCCTCTGCCCATACACACCAGATTCCTGGAAATTAAGTCTTAGCAGACACCAAGAATGATCTGGATATATCTGTAACCTGGGGCATACAGATCTGGATAGACACTGTGTCCCAACAATGGTCAGAATAGACTCATATCAAAGTGGTCTTTTCACTAGTCATGGTGAGTTATCCTTTCCTTCCTCTGAGATTCAGCCTATGGTGGGTGCAGAAAAATCTTTCCTCTGCTGTGGTTACATCTCAGTAGGCAGGTCATACAGTCCAGGGATGACTTGTGGGTAGGCCTAGACTGTTCTTTTGGATATGATTTTACATGAAATAGTTTCTATTTAGTCAGACGCCAGAAGGTATTGAAGTCAGGGTCCAGGATAATCTTCTGATACTCTTCCATGTCCTCCCTGGTCTTTTACAGAGATGGTCAGTGCTGAGTCTGTGATGCCAAGCAGAATGAATGAGTTATAAGTCCAAGGTCCAAACCACAACAATGGCAATTTAAAGGAAATCTGTTGGGTTTCCTCTTTTCCCTGTCCTGTCATATCAAGTCTCTCTTATGGTCTATAACTGAGTGATTGGAAAATCAATCCTTAGAGTCAATACTTAGATGAAGAAAATATCTACATAGCTCTCTTTATCAGTTACCAATTCTTCACCTTGTTTCTTTGGTGGTGTAGCAGTTTATTAGGAAATATTTGTTGGGTTAATGTCCCACCAAATCTTCTGCTTGGCTTTGGAAGGAGAATAAGGGTAATTATTGATGCTATCTTGTTGCTTTTGTTGTGTTGCTTTCCTGTTATTTTGTCCTCTTAATGTCATCCTTGTTACCTAGCTTCACTGAGGTTGTGGATTGTAACCTGGTTATCCTTTGCTTTATGGCTAATATTAACTTATTAATTAGAACATATCTTGTTTGTCTTTCTGTCTCTGGGTTACTTCAGTGAGGATAATTTTTTTCTAGTTTTATCCACTTGCTGCAAATTTCTTGTTGTCATTGGTTTTTGTTACTGAGTAATACTCCATTATGTAAATATACCACGTTTTCTTTATTCATTTTTTAGTTGAGGGACCTCTAAGTTGTTTCTGATTTAATCTACTATAAATAAGGTTGCTATAAACATAGTTGGGCAAGTGTCTTTGTAGTGTGATTGAGCATCCTTTGGATATATGCACAAAAGTGAAATCCTTGGATCTTGAGGTAGATCAATTCCCAATTTTCTGAGAAACCACCATATTTATTTCCAAAATGGCTTCCCAAGTTTACACTCCAAACAGCTATGGAAGAGTGTTTCCCTTTCTCCATATACTCCACACATAATCTGTCATCAGTGCTTTTGATCTTAGCCATCCTGACAGATAAAATATGGTATCTGAGGATGATTTTGATTTATGTTTCCCTGATTACTATGAATGTTGTGCAGTTTCTTAAATGTCTTTTGGTCATTTGTGATTCTATACCTGATAAACATATGCAGTAATGTGGCAGAATACAAGATTAACTCAAAAAAGTCAGTAGTCCTTTTCTATGCAAATAATAAGTTTCCTGAAAATAAATCAGAGAAACAACATCCTTTATAATAGCCACAAATAACATAAAATAACTTTGTGCAACTCTTACTACACAAGAGAAAGACCTGTATGACAAGAACATTAAGTCCTTGAAAGAAATTGAAGAAGATATCAGAAAATCGAAATATCTCCCATGTTCTTTGACAGGTAATGAAGATAGTAAAAATGGCGATCCTATCAAAGCCATCTACAGATTCAGTGCAGTCCCCATGGAAATCCCAACATATTCTTTATAGACATCACAAAGACAACACTTAACTTTATATGGAAAAACAACAAAAACCACAGGATAGCTAAAACTAACCTGTACAAAAAGGAACTTCTGGAGGTATCATCATCTCTAACCTCAAGCTCTACTGTAGAAGTAGAGTAATAAAAATGGCTTGGAATTATTATAAAAGAAGTATGTGTGTTAATATAATTGAATCAAATACCCTGATATCAGTGCACACACTTACAAATGCCTGATTTTTGACAAGGAAGCCAAAATTGTACAATGGAAAAAGGAAAGCAAGTTCAATGAATGGTTCTGGTATAACTGGATGGGAGTATGTAAAGGAATGATAATATATCCATATCTATCACCCTGCAGAAAACTCAAGTCCAAATGAATTAAAGATCTCAACATAAATACAGTTACATTAAACCTGATGTAAGAGAAAGTGAGAAGTTGCCTTGAATGCATTAGCAGAGAAGGCTACTTCTTGAATATAGCATTAGTAGCACAAAAACTGAGATTAACATTTAATTAATGGGACCTCCTGAAATTAACAAGCTTTTTTCACTTTACTTATTTTGTATTTATCATGAAAAACATTTTAAAATGAATTTAAAATGCAGATAAGTTAACAATAACTATAAGGAAAATAAAAATCATAAGCATGACGTATCAAGGGTGATAATGCAAATAAGTTTGCTACACATAAAATTACTTTTTGTTCATGTTAAACTTTCCCTCTGAATTTTTTTCTGTCCCTGTATATCCTTATTCAAGGTCCCTTCCCCCTCCCATCAGATCATTTTTTCTTCTCCACAACTCCTCATCCCCTCCCTGGGTAGGCAGCAGACAGTCCCATGGTCCCACTGGCCCAATAATGCTTAGTTCAGTCTCCACTGCTGGCAAATCCAGTTTTGTCCCCTCTTCCTCAAGAGTGAGTCAAGTGTTCCAATAGGTGGAATGGGATCCAAAGGGTGAGTCCAGGGTATTTCTGATCCCAAGCTCTTCAGTGGTTGTGGTTTGCAGTTTGGGCATGCTTGGCTTTTTTTCTTGTTTGTTTGTATAGAGACCACTAATGAGTGAGTACATCCCCTGCTTATCTTTCTGAGTTTTTGATACCTTGCTCAGGAGGATATTCTCCAAATCCCTCCATTTGCCTGCAAATTTTAGGATATCATTTTTTCTTACTGCTGAATAGTACTCCACTGTGTAGATGTACCACAGTTTGTTAATCCATTATTCAGTTGAGGGACATCTAGGTTGTTTCCTGGTTCTTGCTATTACAAATAATGCTGCTATGAGCATAGTTTAGCTAATACCTTTGGAGTGTGAATGTACATCTTTAGGGTATACACCCAGAAGTGGAATTGCTGGGTCCTTGGGGAGATTGATTCTCAATTTCCTGAGAAACCACCATACTGCATTCAAAGTTGCTGAACAAGCTTACACTCCCACCAACAATGGAGGAGTGTTCCCCTTGCTCCGTATCCTCTCCAACATAGTCTGTCATCTTTGCCTTTTATCTTAGCCAATCTTACAAGTGTTAGTTTGTATCTCAAAGTTGTTTTGACTTGCATTTCTCTGATGGCTAAAGATGATGAGCACTTTTTCAGGTGCCTTTGAGCCATTCGTAATTCCTCTACTGAGAATTCCCTTTTTAGATCTGAACCTCATTTTTTGATTGGGTTACTCAAGGTTTTGGGCTCTAAATTCTTGAGCTCTTTATATATCTTAGAGATCAGTCCTCTTTCTCTTGTAGGGTTGGGGAAAATCTTTTCCCATTCTGTGGGCTGTCATTTTATCCTATTAACAGTGTCTTGGCTTTACAGAAGCTTCCTAGCTTCAGGAGATCCCACTTATTGATTGTTGGTCTTAATGTCTGTGCCACTGGTGTTATATTTAGGAAGTGGTCGCCTGTGCCAATTCGTAGCAGTGTATTTCCCACTTTCTTTTCTATCAAGTTCAAAGTGGCTGGGTTTATGCTGAGGTCTTTGATCCACTTGAATTTGAGTCTTGTGCAGGGTCACAGGCTCAGATATATTTGCATTTTTCTACACACTTCCATCCATCTATGCCAACACCATTTGCTAAATGTACTATCTTTTTTCCATTGAATGTTTTGGGCCTCTTTGTAAAAGATCAGTTGTTCATAGGTTTTTGGGTTAATGTCTGGAATCTCAATTCTATTCCATTGGCCCACAAGTCTGTTTTTATGCCAGTACCAGGCTGTTTTCATTTTTGTAGCTCTATAGTATAATTTGAAGTCAGGGATGGTGATACCTCCTGAGGTTCTTTTGATGAGTAAATTTGTTTTGGCAATCCTGGCTTTCCTGATATTCCAAATGAAATTGAGTATTT
>PVIH01025265.1:0-21010 GCA_004025045.1 Sigmodon hispidus
TCATCATATGTGGTGAATGCTGTTAAAAATTTAGAAATTGTTTCCTATATTAAACCCTCTAGTATGGTAGCCTCACTTTTAGCAGGAATAAGAGGTGAGATTTTGCATCGATCCAATCCCTTTTATATTACTCATATCCGAGCTCACTCTTTGTTACCTGGTCCTATGGCAAAAGCCAATGAACAAGTTGATCTGGCAATGCGTGCTTTTGTGGCATTGGACTCTGAAACACAAGTGCGAGAGTTTCATAGCTTATACCATGTTTCATCTGCTGTTTTAAGAACTAAATTTAAAATTTCTAGGGAGATCGCTAGGAATATTGTGAAAAGCTGTTCTGCTTGTATGCAATTCTTGCCTGCTCAGAAAATAGGGGTTAATCCCAGAGGCATTTTTCCACTTGAAATTTGGCAGATGGATGTTACCCATATTCCATCCTTTGGAAAGCTTCAGTATGTGCATGTCTCCATTGATACATGTTCTGGGGTAATGCACGCTACACCTCTTTCTGGGGAAAGGGTTCACAATGTCATTACCCACTGCCTTGAAGCTTGGGCTGCATGGGGCAAGCCCGATACACTGAAAACAGACAATGGGTCAGCCTATGCATCTAAGAGTTTTGCCTCATTTTGTCACAAAATGCAAGTGAAACATATCACAGGCCTGCCCTATAATCCACAAGGGCAAGGGATAATAGAGCATGTGCATCGTACGCTCAAGGACTTCCTGCAAAAAACAAAAAGGGAGAATAGCAGAGAATTGCACCCCCAAACAAAGGCTCTCTCTTGCTTTATTCACTATAAATTTTCTAAATTTAAACGATAAAAATGAAACCGTTGCTGAACATCAGATGACGTCAGAACCCAACAATCAAGGCAAAATTATGTGGACGAATGTACTTTCTAATCAATGGCGGGGCCCAGATCGCGTTATCGTTCGATTCAGGGGATCTTTATGTGTTTCTCCACAGAATCAGGAGCCAGTCTGGGTGCCATCAAGATTGACGAGACGCGTTGAGGACGACTCTAAGGATGATGCTGATATGGACACTCCTGACTGTCTTCCCCCTGATTTAGGTGGAAAAGATGATACTCTGGGGGATTAGTCGGACCTGGCCATTACCTATGCCAGTCCATGCTCAGTCCAGAGTTCTCCCTACAATATTTTCCACTTTGTGTCCCTTGTGCCCAGCCCCTTTCCACGGATTGGGCAGAATATAATGCTAGTAATATTAATTTGAATCAGTTACTTTGTTTTAGTCTTAAAGAGAATGATGATTGTATTTTTTTAGCCAGAAAAAAACTTGACTTATTGGGTAAACCCCCTAAAGGACAATCAAGTTCCCGTGCATATATTGACTGAGGCTTTGGGACAGATAGCTACTGGTTTCGCCTCTGGCACAAGATCAGAAGTTGATGAAAATCATGAGGTGAATGTTACCACCATGATCCTGACTCATGAAGGGATAGTTCCATTACATAACAATAATAAGAACAGACAAAATACCACAAGACCTATAATTGCTCCCTATTGTCAACCATTTATAAGTAGTTTTCCTACCTTCACTTCCTGCCAAGATAGAACTTGGGGAAATAAACAGTTTAGTCCAGGATTTGAGTTCTCTCCTGGCTTGAGGCCCTATATGGGAAATGTTGAGAAATCTGATAACACAACTTGGTTTACTGAAGGATTGCCATTCTTTTCCTGGGTATTGATTAATGAGGCAGGGGCCAGTGCGGATGTTTCTGCTCTTGTGAACTTTCAAGGATCCTTGGGTAAGGTTTATAATGTGTCAGGTATGGTGAAGTCAGGTAATGGAACAAGGATGAAATTGAAATTAACGTCTTATAACAACGAGGTTAGCAATTACACAGGGTCAGCAGCTTTGGTGTGTTTGACGTCACCTTTTATGTTTCTCTTGACCAACTCTAGTAAAAACTACACCATTTCAGGCAGTTGTTGGTTGGCAGAGTGTTGGAATGAATCAGTGGTGACTACAGCAGTAGTTGTTAGAATGCCTACCTTTGTCCCCATGCCTGTGGAAGCTGACCCAGAGCAGTTCCCTATGATGAGTCTGTTGCGCCATAAGAGGGACTTCGACATTATGGCCGCTATTGTGACTGCCATTGCCATTTCAGCAACTGCAGCAGTTACTGCAGGTGTAACCATGGCCAGCCAAGTCAAGTCTGCCCAGAAAATTAATGATATTGTGGCTCAAACTTCGCAAATTTTAGAGGAGCAAGCATAGTTTAATTGCCACCAACGAAAGAGTAAATTTACTAGAAGAGGTTATTGAAGATGTATATGGCCTAATACAAGTGTGTTGTGTACAGAAGTTAGGGCATGTTTGTGTTACCCCTCTTGTTTTTTCAGATGCTTTGAATGAAAGTCGAAGAATTGGAGAATTTTTAAGTGGGAATTGGTCTGTGGAGGCCGAAAAGATGACCCTCAAGCAAAAGTTCCAGAACGCACGTTTGAATGCTACAAGATTGGAGCCTGTTACACTTGGGGACTTTACTTCTTGGCCCACTTCTGCCCTTTCCTTTTTCAAGGAGTGGGTGTGAGTGGGAATCTTTGCAGTCTGCTGTTTATTTGGGGTTGTTTTTTGCCTCTGGCTGGTTTGCCATGTTCGCATCAGAGCGCATCGTGAAAAGGTCCTACTCACTCAGGCACTCTTGGCTGTTGATGTAGGGCACTCCTGCACAGCCTGACTCTCCACCCTTAGTGACTTATAATGATTGCCCTTGCACAGAGAGGCTTTAGCTACCATTGCACCTCTATAGGGAATCATTCTCCTCTGAGACGGCCTTTGCACCCTGCTGCCCTCACTGGCCTTGCACGCAGGAAGGCGTCTCGGGGATCCTGGCAGCAGGAAACAGCCTTCGAGCAGTGGGCACATCATGAGGTGAACAACTGTACAGGCTATATCCTGTCTGTGCCATTAGGAAAACAAAAAGGGGAAGATGTAGGGAGCGGTTGGACCTTGCGCAACTTGCTGGAACATTGCATCATGTTCCCCAGCTATTGTACCTCCACCGCTTATGCTAATTAGGCACTGAGTAGTGACCTATCCGATGTGATCCCTGACTATGCTAATTTGGCACTCCTTACCACCTATCACCACCTATATGCTAATGAGGCATTGCTTTGGACCTATCACCAGCTATATGCTAATGAGGCATTACTTTGGGTGCCAATCATATGGCTACACGTGTCCCAGATTCCCTATATAAGCAGGCTGCATTTCAGGCACAGGGTCTTTCTTCCACCATTCTACCTCAACTGAGCTGTACTCCAATAAAGTATGATCTGAGAAGAATCGTGCATGTGGTGACTCCTCATTCTGCAGGACAGAAAGCGGCTTGCCACATTCTGCATCAAGGAAAAAATTAAAAAAGAAATCAAATTCTTCCTAGAATTTAATGAAAATGAATCCACAACATATCCAAATTTTTGGGACACAATGAAAGCAGTCTTAAGAGGAAAATTCATAGCGCTAGATGCCTACATGAAAAACCTAGAGAAATCCCACACTAGAGACCTAACAGCTCAGCTAAAATCCTTAGAACAATTAGAAGCGAACTCTCCTAGAAGGAGTAGACAGCAGGAAATAATCAAACAGAGCTGAAATAAATACAATTGAAACCAAAAGAACAATACAAAGAATCAATGAATCTAAGATTTGGTTCTTTGAGAAAGTTAACAACATAGATAAGCCCTTAGCCAAAATAATCAAAAAACAGACAGAGAGTTTTCAATTCAACAAAATCAGAAATGAAAAGAGGGATATAACAATAGACCCCCAGGAAATCCAGGGAATTATCAGATCATACTTTGAAAATCTGTATACCACAAAAATGCAAAACCTAGAAGAAATGGACAGCTTTCTGGACAGGTACAATCTACCAAAATTAAATGAAGATCAGATTAAATGCCTAAACAGCCTATAACCATTAAGGAAATTGAAGCTGTAATTAAAAGCCTTCCCAAAAATAAAAGCCCAGGTCCAGAGGGATTCAGTGCTGAATTCTACCAGACATTCAAAGAAGAATTACTATAGTTACTCCTCAAACTATTTCACACAGTAGAAACTAAAGAAATATTGCCAAATTCATTTTATAGGGCCATAATTACGCTAATACCTAAGCCACTCAAAGACACAACAAAGAAGGAGAAATGCAGAGCAATTTTCCTCATGAATATTGATGCTAAAATTCTCAACAAAATTTTAGCAAACCATGTACAACAATTTATAAAAGATATCATCCACCACAACCAAGTAGGCTTCATCACAGAAATGCATGGATGATTGAACATACAAAAAATCATAAACGTTATCCGTCATATGAACAAACTAAAGGAACAAAACCACATGAGCATATCCTTAGATGCTGAAAAAGTCTTTTACAAAATCCAATACTCCTTTATGATTAAAGCCCTGGAGAGATCAGGAATACAGGGGAAATACCTAAATATAATAAACGTGATTTACAAGAAGCTGACAGCCAGTATCAAACTTAATGTAGAAAAACTCAAAACAATCCCACTAAAATCAGGAACTAGACAAGAATGTCCTCTCTCCCATTATCTATTCAATATAGTTCTCGAAGGTTTTTTTTCCTTTTTTTTTTTTTACTTTGTGTACAGCTTTACCTCAGAATTTTTTTTCCATCCCTGTATATCCTTATTCAAGGTCCCTTCCCCCTCCCACCACATCTGGTCATTTTTCTTCTCTGCAAATCCCCATCCTCTCCCTGGGCAGGAGCAGACAGTCCTATGGTCCCACTGACCCAATAATGCTTGGATCAGTCTCCACTCCTGGCCAAATCCAGTTTTGTCCCCCCTCGCTCAAGAGTGAGTCTGGTGTTCCTATAGTTGGGGTGGGGTTCTTAGGGTCAGTCCAGGGTGTTTCTGATCCCATGCTGTTCAGTGGTTGTGGTTTGCCGCTTGGGCATATTTGGCTTTTTTTCTTGTTTGTTTGTTTAGAGACCACTAGTGAGTGAGTACATCCCCTGCTTATCTCTCTGAGTTTGTGATACCTTACTCAGGAGGATATTCTCCGAATCCATCCATTTGTCTGCAAATTTCAGGATATCATTTTTTCTTAGTGCTGAGTAGTATTCCATAGTTCTCGAAGTTTTAGCTAAAGCAAAAAGAGAATGAAAAGAGATTAAGGGGATAGAAATTGGAAAAGAAATGAAGCTATCTCTATTTGCAGATGATATGATTGTATACATAAGTGACCCACAAAATTCTTCCAAGGAACTGTTACGGCTGATAAACACCTTCAGCAATGTAGCAGGATACAAGACTAACACAAAGATGTCAGTAGCTCTTCTATACACTAAAGATAGAAGAGCTGAAAAAGAAATAAAGGCTACATTACTCTTTATAATAGTTGCAAACAGTATTAAATGCCTTGGAATAACTATAACCAAAGAAATAATAGACCTATTTGACAAAAATTTTAAATCACTGAAGAAAGAAATTGAAGAGGATATCAGAAAATGGAAAGCTCTCCATGTTCCTGGATAGGTAGGATCAACATAGTAAAAATGGCAATTCTACCAAAGACAATCTAAAGATTCAATACACTGCTCATCAAAATCCCAACACAATATTTTTTGGACCTTGAAAGAATAATACTCAATTTCATTTGGAATAACAGGAAAGCCAGGATTGCCAAAACAATTTTACTCAATAAGAGAACCTCAGGAGGCATCACCATCCCTGACTTCAAGTTATACTATAGAGCTACAGTAATAAAAACAGCTTGGTACTGGCATAAAAACAGACTTGTGAATCAAAGGAAGAGAATTGAGGATACAGACATTAACCCAAAATCCTATGAACACCTGATCTTTGACAAAGAGATCCAAAATATTCAATGGAAAAAAGACAGTATATTTAACAAATGTTGTTGACATAGCTGGATGGTAGTGTGTAGAAAAATGCAAATAGACCCGAGCCTGTCACCTTGCACAAAACTCAAATCCAAGTGGATCAAAGACCTCAAAATAAACTCAGCCAATTTAAACTTGATAGAAAAGAAAGTGGGATATAAACTTCTATGAATTGGCACAGGCAACTACTTCCTAAATATAACACCAGTGGCACAGACACTTAGACCAACAATCAATAAGTTGGATCTCCTGAAGCTAAGAAGATTCTGCAAAGCCAAGGACACTGTCAGTAGGACAAAACGTCAGCCTACAGAATGGGAAAAGATTTTCACCAACCCTACAAGTTATAGAGGACTGATCTCGAAGATATAAAAAGAACTCAAGAATCTAGAGCCCAAAGCCTTGAATAACCCAATCCAAAAATGGGGTTCAGATCTAAAAAGAGAATTCTCAGTAGAAGAATTACGAACGGCTGAACGCCACTTGAAAAAGTGCTCATCATCTTTAGCCATCAGAGAAACACAATTCAAAACAACTTTGAGATACCACCTGACACTTGTTTGATTGGATAAGATAAGAGACACAGAGGACAGCCTATGCTGGAAAGGATGCAGAGGAAGGGGAACACTCCTCCATTGGTGGTGGGAGTGTAATCTTTTTCAGCCACTATGGAATGCAGTATGGCAGTTTCTCAGAAAATTGAGAATCAGTCTCCCCAAGGACCCAACAATACCACTTCTGGGTGTATACCCTAAAGATGCACAGTCACACTCCAAAGACATTAGCTCAACTATGTTCATAGCAGTATAATTTGTAATAGCAAGAACCTGGAAACAACCTAGATGTCCCTCAACTGAAGAATGGATTAACAAACTGTGGTACATCTACCCAATGGAGTACTACTCAGCAGCAAGAAATAATGATATCCTAAAATTTGCAAGCAATTGGATGGATTTAGAGAATATCTTCCTGAGCAAGGTATCACAAACTCAGAATGATAAGCAGGGGATGTACTCACTCATTAGTGGAGTCTAAACAAATAAGAAAAAAGCAAATCATGCCCAACCTGCACACCATAACCACTGAATAGCTTGGGATCAGAAACACCCTGGACTGACTCCTTGGATCCCACTCCCCCTAGAGAAACTCCTGACTCAGTCTTGAGTTTGGGGAGAGAAAACTGGATCTGCCAGGAATGGAGACTGGACTAAGCAACATTGGGACAGTGGGACCATAGGACTGCCTGCTGCCTGCCCAGTGTAT
Source organism: Sigmodon hispidus (assembly GCA_004025045.1). Classification (NCBI taxonomy): domain Eukaryota; kingdom Metazoa; phylum Chordata; class Mammalia; order Rodentia; family Cricetidae; genus Sigmodon; species Sigmodon hispidus. The sequence continues at coordinate 7,164 of PVIH01025265.1, forward strand.
GGATAGTGAGTTGTGGAGAAGAAAGAATGACCTGATATGGTGTGGGGGGGAAGGGAACTTGAATAAGGATATATAATCATAGAAAGTGTGACTTCTTTGTTCACAATAATAATAAAAAAGTGAAAATAAAAAAGAATCAAGGCTATGTCTGAGAAATGGAATAGCAAACTTTCTCTTCCATTCCTAGGAAAATTATAATCAATTGCCACCTACAATCCAAATGAAATTGTGCTCTTGACTGCCATTCAACTGCATCTGCTCAGTGTGCTATGCATAATCATTTTGCTTCTGGTAGCAAAGTACTAGTGCTCCCTGAACTCTCATAGTTTAACAGCTTACATTACAACTAAAATAATTTACATGAAATTACTATATTTTTACATCACAGATTCTAGAGGACAAATTATCATACATAATTAAAGATATTCGAACTACTTTGATTAATGTACTTATCTGTGGTTTACAAAAGAAATGCTCTCTATATTCTCACAGAAACAGCAATAGAATTCGGAGAGTGAATATAATAAATAACAAATGCAAACTTGATTCTCTTTGTCTCATGTATTTGAGTTATTCTATAAAATTCCTAGCATCTGACTGTCATTTTATATAGGTCTAGTACTTCAGTTATTCAGTCACATGGGGTTTTATTATTATTTTAGGTTCCTTAAACTAGAACACTTAAGCCAGTCTAAGAAAGTGCACAAGTATTAATCCATAAAATAACCAGATACTTCTACCACTCTTTCCAGGCTCAGACGGGGGGAAGACAGAATGTAAGAGGTAGATATAAAGGCTGGTGGAGTGCACATACTTCCTCAGATACAAACACAGCCTCTTAGAAGAAAGATGGAGGCTCACAAGTCTGAAGAATCTCTGAAAACACATATTTTAGATCACTTACCAAAGTTACAAGATTCATGAGTCAACATCCAAGATTTCTTAGGTTATATAACTAATAATTAGAGGAGGTATAAAATACTCTTCATTGAAGCTGCCTAAAAATGTGGAAGGCCTCAAGTGATGCTGCTTTCATGAGCCATTGCCATCTGGGGATTAGCTTTTGTAGTGATATAACTACCTTAGCCTCATCATGAACATGCTTGTGTAACTCCTCATTTACAATAAACTCAATGAACCCTACTTTCACCAAACTAAAAGTAGACAGGAACATTCCTTTGATATCTTTTTAGTGCCTTTTCTGTGCTTAAAAAGATATTTGACCTTAACTCCCCAGGAAAATTCTTACAGAAACATTTGCAACCCTATTAGTGTTTAAAACCTCAAAGGAGACACATCTCTGGGGTTCCTTTGAGGACATTTCTAGAGAGTTTGAAAGAATGTAAAATCTACCTAGAAGGTGAGTACATCATCTCTTTGGCTGGTGTTCCAGACTGGGTAGATATATGTTTATCTGTCTCTTTCTTTCCTGACTGTAGATTTGATATAACTAACTGTTTTTTACTCCCACTTCCACAGACTCTCAACACTGTAGTTTTCAACCAGAATGCAAATAAAACTTTCCTTAAATTTCCTTGCTCAGGTTTGCTACAGCAATTAGAAAAGTAACTGGTATATCTTCTTCATGGTGTTACTTATCAGAATGCTGAGTTATATAAGCATGTGTGTGGTGACTCCAAGGCAATTGCATTAACATGAAGCTCATCCCTAAATAGTGATTGCTCATGAAAGCTGTTTCATTTGAGTTCCTTACAAAATTTGGGGGGAACTTCACTGTAGAGTCTTCTCTACTTCTATAATTTCTCTACTGGGATTGTAGCCTTAGGAATCTTGAATGCTGGCTCATGAATCTTGTAACTTTGTTGAGACACCTGAGTTATGTGTGTTTTCTGTGTTTCTTATGATGTTTGAGGCTCATTCCTGCTCTCAGAGGAATGTTTCTATTAGAAAGGAATAAGAGCACTCTACTCAACTTTTACTTCTAGTTCTTAGATTCTGTCTGACCCCTCTTATGTAATGTTCTCTGAGCCTTTGAAAGAGTGACAAAAGTATTTGGTTATTTTATTTTAGCTGCAGTTGAACATTAGGCCATTATATAACACACATCAAGAGTCTCTTATTCTCAAAAGTTTGATCAGAATTGGTCCTCTATGCTGATTCTGACAGCACATATAATGTATGGGATTAAACACAAATGCTTTGAGGGCAAATTGACAGCCACATCACATCTGTTTAGTAAAATAATAGAATTGGATTCTCTTCTGGGATCTATGGACTCCACTATCACAGTTTTTGCCTGGGTTTATGGAACCAAATGTGAGTTTCCTTCTGTATAACAGCCCTGAAGTCCAATCAGGAAAAAGTTGGCTGCAACTATAAATTTTGCCTGACATGTTGGTAGTGTAGTACTTAGGGCTCATATCTAATCAGGGCTGTTAGTGACAATTCTCCCTAAGCAGTATCCATGATGCCATCTAGTAGTACAATAGCTAACCAGAAACAAAGAAGCTACCAATTCTATCCTAGAATGATTTCTCCACATTCTACATGTCTAAAATGGCATCATGTTCCAGACCCTTCACTGTTGCTTAGTCTTTAAACCCACTCAACTATAAAAACCCACAAATGTTGACTTCCAGGAAATTTTTCCTCAAAAATTACAACTCTACACAGATCTTATGATATTTGGTTGTCCAGTTTGTTTTCTCATTCCCTCCTTATTCTTTACATGCCCAACCTAAATCATACGCATCTACCCGAGTCTCTTGCATCTTTTTCATATAATTCTACATACCCATGTAGCTCAGCCATGTCATTAAAGAACCAAACAAGTTTTGAGATTCTTTATTAAGATTTTTCTTAACATACATGTTAACAGTTCCTTTGGGACCAATGAGTAAACAAAATATCAAATGCAACTTCTCTCATCCCCAGTTCCCTCAGAAAAGCCTTCTGTTACCTCCAAGTTCCTGATATTCATGGTTTCACATCAGAAAATAGCCAAGTGTATCTAATAAGTGAGTGTTCCTAGCTTTCTTTGTATTGACTCAGATTTTATAACTTTTTTTCATATTGCACTTGTTGCTTTTATTAGGATGATATAAACAAACATCTACCAGCTCCAGATATTGTGCCAACAGCAGCCTAAAGAAATTATTTCACCCAATCTAGATTACTGTAATTATTAGATTATTTATGTAATTATGTGTGACCCAAAAACAACTTCCTCACCAAAAATTTCACTCCAGATTGGGTAATGACTCACAAAATTTTCATTCCTGGAGCTCCTGCAACAAGTTTCATAAAAAATCAGCCTGCGGGAGCTTTGCCTGAATTTAGTAATTGTTACTGTTTAACTAGCCTTAGGAAAAGGTTTTGTAAATTTTGTGAGTTGCAAGAGATTCCTGAGACTTTAAATTTTTGTTTACTTTATGAGGCTAAGGAATAGATAGACAACTCTCTAACTCTTCCTCAAGATATTCTATTCTTTCTGTTGGCTTCTATGATCCTCTCTAATCTTTGGACTAGAGATATGTAAACTTATTTCCTCTATTTATTGTTGAGTAATGAGCCACTATGCCACAACAATAAACTGTCTCAGAAGCTTGACTAGCTATGAGTCTTTGCAGTATAGTATACTGTTGTAATAAGTTTTGTTTTGTTTTATTTTAAAATAATTATCTTTCTTAAAATAAAAAAAGGGTCATTTTCCCCATGTATCCCTCTGCTCACCTATCCTTCTTTGTCTCCAGGCCCTTCCCCCCACCCCTGCACTCCAGCCTCATTCCCAAAAAGGACACATCCACTCCAGGCAGGTCCAATTCCCTCATCACTGCTGGGTTAAGCACTCTTCTGCAGGAATGGGCTTCAAGGTGCCAGCCCACTGCCAGGAACACAGTCTGATCCCACCCCTTGAGATTCTACATGCTGCCCATGCCAATTTACAGTTGCCTACCCTCGGAGGGCCTAACTCTTTGTCCTATGGTTCCCCAGGGACTATTCTTGATTCAATATGCTCTCCAGAGCTTCAGCCAGCCATCTTCATGCAACTCGTATCTCATACTCCTTATCTCCTTGTTCATATAGACTCTTCTCCCACATTCTCCAGCTATAAGGAGAGCTCGGCCTAGGGCTCATCCATAGATCTCTGCCTTCACTTCCATTTATTGTTAGGTGTAGGTTCTGTGATGACACTTAGAGTGGTTATTTGTTTGATTATAGGAGATTTTCTGTTTAGGCACACCCCCCTCTATCATTGGTTGGGAACCAATCAAGGGAAATCCTATGGGTTCTTGGGGGTTTTCCCTAGCACCTAGTCTCTTCCCAATCCCACATTGGCTTCCTCTATCAAGATATCTATCTCTTTTTTTTCCTTTAAGGCTGACAACTGAACAGGAGTTTATTTTTATGACAGGATGAGATTGACAGCAAGTACAATCCATGTGCCTGAACAAAAATATTTAGAAAGAAATTATACATGTACAACATAGCCTCTTGTACAAATGCTAATTGATATTATAATAAAAACCTACTGAGGAAAAGCTGAAAGTTCAGAAAGACAGAGGAACAAGCCGCAACTACTTGTCACCTAGCCAACTCCTCAGGTCCAAAGGGGAAGATCCTATTTCCATGAACCTCGATTAAATGCCCCTGAATCCCCAGCTGAAACTGAAAGGGAAAACTCCCATAATATATCTCTTTCTCTACCTAGCTATATCATTTCCTGGTTTAGTTTGCTAGTGCTGGGGTTAAAGGCATGTATTTCCCAAGTACTTGTAGCAGAGGCTTAGAATTCTAAGTGCTGGGATTAAAGGTATGTGTCACCACTACCTGGCTGTGTTTCTCTCCTGAACTGGTTCAAGTATTCCAATGTGGCCTTCAACTCACAGAGATCCAGACAGATCTCTGCCTCTGCCTCCTGAATGCTAGAATTAAAAGTGTGTAGCACACTTCCTGACTTTCATGGATAACTTTGTAGCTGTCTCTGTCCTCTGATGTTCAGGCAATCTATATTTGATATAATATATCACTATATTCTTTTAATGAAAATAATGGCAGTGGGCTCTGGAATATACCTGCAAAGCTATGAGCTTTTGTCGTATCTTAAAAGTGACAGATATGAGTATCCACTCTCTCCTGTGTAGTAGGCCTTAATAATAATAATAAGAAAAGTTAGTTGTAGCTACAACAGTGTCACTATTTATTGCACTCCAATAACATCTTGCTTGACATGTTTGTAGTATAGCATAATGGCCTAAAGTTGAGAAGGACTATTGGTAATAATTCTCTTTCTAGCAGCCTTCTTGTTGTGTTTCAACATTAGGAAAACTAGCAAGTAGGAAAAGAGCTTCCAATTATGTTGGCAACAGAATAAACTTTTTATGTCCTGCATCCAAATCACTAGATATTTTCAACAATATTTACTGTCTAATTCTGGGTTGCAACCAAACATCATCAGTCATAGCTTTTATAATTTGTGAGTCCTCAGTTCTCCCCTTGATAAAAATTAATAAAAAAGTAACCCAATCTTGGACTGAAATTTTTACTTGACATCTTAATTTTGTTGTAAGCCTTCTCCCACTAACAGAGGTGCCGTCTTTTACAATCTTCAGTTGCTGTTTTTACTGTACATTCAGATTCTTTTAAATATATGTAACATACTCAGGGGTTAACATTTTCTAATAAAATATTTTTAAGAATGTGAGCAATGTTTCAAGGTTTATCATTATTCATATTAGGTGAGTGCCAGTTTGTTTTAGAGATTGTAAAAAAGAAACATTAGCAAGATCCAGTACAATACTGAAAGATCTCTTTCTCACTTTTGTTAATCACTTTGTTGAAAGATCAATGTCACACAGAGCAGCATCATTAGAATTATAGCTACCTATGCATAGTTCACAGATAACTTCAGGAAGACATCTGGCCTCATCATGCTGGAATACTGTTGCACCCCATTTGTACTGCTCAGCCTTGCTCAAACCCAAAAAAAGCTTGGCCATGCTTCCCAGTTATTACAGGCTCTGGGCCTGCACTATTGATCAGGTTTTAAGCTTTTTAAAATCTCATTGCCATAGCATTTACTTTTCTGGTGAATTTTATTCTGGCACCCTAGTTCAACACATATTTTGTCACGTCTACCTTTGAGTGATCTAAATAGATCCTTTGTCAGATTTGTCTTTTTATTATTCCCCCTTGATTGCTTTTGCACTTTATAAATTTGATTTACACACTAGTCAGAATCATGCAGATTTTTGTAGTACTTCTGCTTTAGAAAGATCATATATACTGAGAGATTCAACATAGTCTCTGGAATTATGAACTGTATATGAAATGTTACCTCCCTTATGTCTAGCTCCTCAGTAATGCCGTCTTTTCTCTGTTGTGTCTTAATTCCCGATATTCACGGAAATTTCAGCTGGTGATAAATAAGGGTCCATGACTCAAAGGAGCAAATCTATTAGGGACTTCTTTCATTTGTGTTACTAGATCATGCAACTTTTGTTTCAAGACAGATGTGTAGTTATGTTAACTGTTATGTTTGCTTCCATAACACTTAGGCAGATCCTATCACAATACTTGTCACACTGCCTCATGAGCCTTACTAGGAGAAGCTTTTTTTTTTTCATTGCTCATTTTAAAGAAAGACTTTCCCAGTTAAAATGGTAAATATGCTGAGTAGTGCCTGAAGATCATACTTTCTTGTATTTAGAATTTTTTCTCCCTCTCTTTTTGAGATACTTAAGTAATATCTTCTATCATGTTTTCTTTCTCACTGCCTATTGCTAAGATTCCCATCTACATGACAATAATATTTAAATTTCAGACCTGAAAAACTTCCATCTGTCTCTTCTATTTTATTCTCTTTCTCCTCACCACTCTTCCCATGGGTTCCAAGGTTTTGAATTCCAGCAAGAGTTCTTTACCATAGATCTAATTGTATTCCTTCATTTACATCCTTCCAGGTGTAAAAAATGCGAAGTCAATGCTTCCATCTCAGCCTCCCCTTTGTCCACCTTTTCTGCCAAATTGGAGGCTAATGAAGAGGACAGTATCCATATCTTTTTCCCATTGTAATTTCTCACTAATATGGGTATTTCTTCATTTGTATGTCTTACCATTTATAGCAAGAGTCCTGCAAAAATGCATGTGATTTTCTGCAAGAATTTTGTACTATCCGAGGGTATTACACTGTTACACAGCTTCCTTACCTATCCTATTACCCCTCACAGAATACATGCATTTGTTACAGCAAGGAGTCATATACTATCTCATACTATAGTAGGAAATAAAGCCCTATTGAAAAGTGTGGCTACAGACATCCACCATTATATGATTCAGCTTAAGCTGCATGCCTCAGCAACCATTGCAGGGCCATGCAGTCAGTCCTTTCCAAGTCATCTCTATTTTGTTTTTGTTTCTTCTTCAGAAAAAGAGCTTATTGTGTGACTGCCTTGACAAACATGAACAAATAAATGTTGATGATTCTTAAGGGAAAAAACAGATAAAAGAAATAATTTCACCCACTTTATCTGAATGAACCAGTGAGTTTATAGACATTACTTCCAGAAGTGTGTGGGAGGATTCATTTACATAACTATAGATGACTCAAAAGCAATAGCATTCCCTAAATGCCAACCACAACATTCAGGTTGAATTTGCTCCATCCCTGGAACACCTAGAATGACTAACAGGAAGCTGGTAGGTCAGTCAGTTAGAGAATCTTTACTGATTATGAAACCAACCTTGAGCAAAGGCCTAACTTGCAGCAGCACTATGAACCCTGTGAACTTTGCTTATCCTCTGTAGCTTAACAAATGTTTTAATTCAAGTGAAACAGCCACAAAACAATCCCAACAGTGTTAGGGAGTTGAATTACACAGCTTCCCAGCTTTTAATGAATCTGGACTAAATCCATCTGCCTTTGTCTTGCCGCATCAAGAGATAGGTTATGTGAGTCTTCTTCACATATAACTTTCCAAATACAACAATTTCAAGGGCAAAACATACCCTGTTTATCATTACTTGTTTTATTGAGACATTATTAAAGCCCTACTGCACATGCTGAATCATGACTTTTCTTTTTCTTTTTCAAAAGTAAACAATATTGGTTATATATATTGGTTTCTACTATTCTTTATTCATCATTATTGTTAGCTTCTCCCATAGACTGCAAGGTTTAGGATCCAATAGCTCAACCTCAGTGATATCTCATAGTGTTTAAATAAGTGATCCAAACCAGTGCCACCACAGGCTGCTTATGACCATGTGTCATAAGTGCTGCTTGCAGTGGCTACAGTTATGTCTTTTAATCTATAAGTCATTTGTCAGGCATCCTCATGGTCTCATTGTGAATCTCGTTTACCAAGGAAGCATGCTATATTATTATACATACAAAGACAGGTACTCTGGAATCTTTCCAATGTTATTCCAGGTCCAGACAGCTTAGTCTCAGTTTCTGTCTTACTATTCATACTAGAGATCATACAGTTTCCATTATAGCAAGAGATGCACTATATCATACCACATAGGGAAATGTTGCCACATAGAAGTTTTCGTAGAGGGTATACTATGTATATGGCAATAGGCCAAGGGAAAATTACCCTGCCTTTGGCTTTCACCCAGAGCCACAAGGCTTAGAAATCACTGTCAGTTACTCAGCCTTAAGACCAAACTTGTTTCAAAGTTGAAAGTCAAGCAATACCTCCTAGACTTGTCCACTAGCTCCCTACAAAAGCCCAGTCATATGCTATCTCTCTTCCCATTTAGAGGCAGTCACCATTCTGTCTATTTCAAATAAAGTTCTTATGCAAGTTGTGTTGTGTGGTGTGACTTTTTGGTATTGCTTGGCTCCTGACTGTCAAGATACCTTTGTGCTAGAAAAATCTTTATATTAGGGTTGTGACTTGAATAAGCTTTTATATATTTTCTCTATCTAGGAATTGTATAACTTGACCGCCTGCAGATCTCCATAGGCTGCTCTTACAGCACTAAATTATGAAAATAAACTAAGAAGTTATTCAGGACAAACATAAAAACCCATTGCAACTCCTAGACCACTTTATAAAAGCCCTTTTACAGTCTGGATCCTAGAGTCCTGATAGAAAATAACTCCTCATAACCTACTTTTATTCCCAGTTTCCCTGACATTAGGATCCAACTTAAACACCTAAAGAAGGGGAACCCTGACTCTACAGGTAGAAATCTTAGTGATGGTCTTCAAGATATACCATAGAGGAGATAAAAAAGCCTAAAAACAAAAAATATCTGGTGATGGTTAAGGATTTTCATCTATCCATAGCAAGTGTCCAGGTTCTCTCACCTCCAAAAGCAGAAAAACCTCTGGATCCCTGCTTCAAATATAGTCAGATGGTCATTGGACCCAGACCTGACTGAGCTCTCTTAAACCACCTGAATTCCATGCAAAGTGCCATGAAAAAGTTATTTGTATATTGACTATTTCCGTGTTCCTCTGTTATGGGGACATCAAACTCGGAACTTCCTCGACCATGTCTCTTAGGCCTGGGTGAGGATTTACTTTATCAGGGATTAAACTTTTTGTTTGTTTGTTTGTTTTTTTGTATATGTGTGTGAATAATATTAAAGTTGTTTTGTGTAGTTTTACTTTATAGGAAAGTTGGCTCTGGAGTTGAATTATGGCTCCTGCCTCCTCTAGATCAAAGCATATTTACTTAAATGTTTTCTCAAAAATCTGTCTCATGACACATACAGTCATCTGATTATGAGAAAATAAGACAAAGTAATTTAAAGGAACTTTCTTTGTAATGACTTGAGTAATAAATACTCATGTCTTTAGTAAATGCTTACATGGAAAACATGAAAGCCTAAGTAAGTTCCAAGGGTATAAAAAAGTGTTTCAACATCTCCCATAGGAAAGACCATGTAACCACACTTCCAAGAAAAATTTTTGGTTCTTAGTTTCTGTACAGGTGTCAACAAGGCTGGCTGATTAGAAAAGTACCTATTTATCTCATATTGAACAGTGATGGCAAATGAAACAAATTATTTATTCATGTCTAGCTTGATGAATCAATAAATTTCTAAAGGTTACTTACTGGAACATACATAAGGGAGTACTTCCTCAAGCACAGGTAGAGTGACTCAGAAGTAGCTACATTACTAAAACATTCTCACCCACATGGAGATATATCAGAAAGGCTGCATCTCAGAGCCCCCTGCACTTTTTTTTTAAGAACTCTCTACCAAAGAGTCTCTGTTCCTTCCAGCAAGTTTTTTTTTATTCCTTATATAACTTTATAGGGCCTCATGTGTCCTGTAAGTTTGGTGAACTTCCCAAGTCTTATGAGTTTCCCTTGTCCCTTCAGGGTATGTTTACGAGAAAGGGGAGATATATTTCAACTTAGAAAAATAGTTACACAACAAAGATCATGTTTTTGCCAGTTTCAATTATGGATCTGAAAGCCAAGGGCAACAAAATAAGTTACTGATGTAATATCTAAATAGTATAACATAAACTAATTCACTCATCTCAATAGTCATAATACACAAGTTAGAAACAGCAGAAAAGCCAATGCCATCTAATAGGACTAGAGAACAGAGAGTGTGACTTATTGATGCATCAAAACCAATGATTTATAATAAGAGCAAAATCACCAGATAATTTGCTTATGAGAACTGGAGCCACCGAGTGGAAGGTTCTCTAACAGAAGGGATGCAACAGTTTTCAGGGATGCTGCCTGTGTCAGCAAAGGGAAAAAATTCAAAAAGGAATGCATAATAATTATCAGAGAACAAATGGCCAGCAAAGTTCTACAATGAGAAAATCATTCACCATTATCCACTTCGTAATTTTTCCCAATACAACTTAGCTTGCATGTCTTGTGCTCATTTCTCATATTTAGCTTATGTTTTGTCCATATTTATTGTTAAAAATTATTCCTTATTAGTGTAGTAATTAGTGTGAGAGACACTTAAATGTAGAACATTTGATGTCACACAAAAACTCCATATTACATAGGAATTTTATAATGAAAATTAGACTATTTATTATCAAATTAACTAATTACAATAATGAAATTTAATTCAGACTTTAACATTTTCCATTATCATCATTATTAAAATGAATGAAAAATGCAATGTTTCTGAGTTCTAACAAAATATATTATATTAGTCCCCTTTTATCTACCATAATAAAATACTCAAGGCAAGGTACATTTATTAAAAGTTATTCTTTTCTAAGAACAAATGCTGGTGAAGATGTGGTAGAAAAGGAACCAATATTCCTGATTGAAACATAAATATTACAGACATGATGTCAATCAATATAGAGATTTCTCAAAATTTTTAAAGTATAGCTATAGTTAGGAACAACTATTCTATCTCTGAATATAAAGGTGAAAGGATCTAAGTCAGCATGCACCAAAGATACTTTCATACTAATGCTTGGAACAACAATGCTCATAATAGTCAAACTGATGACTGAATAAAGAACATCCTGTATATAAACACACATTCAGCTGTAAAGAAGAAATTTTGTCATTTTCAAGAAAATGTATGGAACTGGAAATCAAGTCAGCTGAAATAAGCTAGGCTCAGGAAAACAAAACAAATATTAAAGTAGAATGTGGACTATTTTATAGAGAACGGTTCCCCAGAGCAAGGGAACAGGATGGGGTAATGAGATTATCCATGTGATAAAAGCATATGTATAAAAAATATAATGTAACCCATTGAGTTTTACAATGAATATATACAAATTAAAAACAAGACTTTCTTTTTAGAAGAAAAAGATGATTATATTTATCTTCCTGTTTTGAAACTGAAAATTTGAGACCATGTATCTCTCATCAATTTTGTGTCTGGTAAGAGCCTAATTAATGGTAGATAGCATAATGGTGGGAATCCACATGAGTACACAGATAACAGACTAATAGAGAGAATGATGTGTAAAGCTAGCCTTATCAGCCTCAGTTATGCCACAATTACCACTTATACTGTAAATTGAGGAGCATTCTCCAATGTATAAGTTTTTCTTTGGTGAACAAGTCATAGCATGGACAAAAAAATGTATGAAAAAGTATGACATTGTACCACAATATCCAAATATGATAGTCGTGTACAATGAATGTTATTTTTAATGGTTCATCTCTCTGTTATTCTCCTAGCCACTATAACAAAAAAAGGATTGCTTGCGAATATTTCCTATCTTTATACAACAACCATTTTTTTCTCAGTTATGTTCCTACTTTTTCTGATCTCAAAGGCTAGGATTCAGTGGTTTGGCACTACACTTCTAATCACTATATTTGTAATACTGGAGAATATTAAGGGTATGGTTATTAGCAATATATATGTATATATAATTTTATAGTCATAAATATACATGCAATTTAATATGAATACACACATATATATTACATATTATCCAATTATTATGTCATGAAAATAGTCATGCATAAAGATTATTTGGCTTAGCAAACAATAGAAAGAATAATTAACCATCAATAATAATGGATATATTGAAATTTTATAGGGAAACAAATGAGATAAGTGTGAGCAGCATGAGAATATGCTGTATTGTTTAATAGGTCTCCAGAATAACCTTAACCAATTATCTAGGTAAAAGTTTCTCATACCTGTCACCAGGTGTGATTTTTACAGTCTGTTGCTTCTAGAAGGAGCATTATCTTCGTCTGTGTGGAAAAACTCCAATTAAATGTTTAGACACAGAACACACACACACACACACACACACACACACACACACACACACACACACACAAAGCATATAAATGAGAGGCTGCCATATGCCTTTTCCAAACAGGGTTAGTTTTTAATTATTACTCCTTTACCCTTCCAATGTCCTAGTTTCTCATCCTTCTCCCCATACTATCCAGTAGTCTTCTTCCTCTTAATTTAATCTTGTACTACATTCCTTCTTGTCTTACTGTCTTTCTTACTGCTCCCCGGATCCATGATGATAAAAATCTTACTACTTGGGACCAGGTGCAGTCTGCAGAGTCCCAGTGCACTCTGTAGCAGGGGCAGATAAAGTCTGCCTGTCACCATACCCACAGCTGCTGCTGAGGGAATTTGCAAGGCTACCCACCTTGACCTCCAACTGAGCAAACAGATAACTTCTGGGGTCTCTGAAGGGCAGATTCAGACCTGGCCCAGAGTGGTGACAGGAGGCACACAAGCCCGAGTGCCACAACTGACCATGACCCATCTAATCGTGAACCACTAAAGCCATGGGCAAACGTCAGTGCAAAAAAATTACATAATAATACAGAGAACAACATGGTAACTCCAGAAGAGAGTGGCAATCTTACAAATACAAGACCTGAACTGAGCAATGAAGAGGAAACAGAAGGAAGCAACACCAAAAATTCCTTTTTGATGATCATCGAAGCTCTCAAAGAAGATGTGAAAAATAGTCTTAAAGAAACAGAAGAAAATACAAAGAAAAAATTGGAAGGGATGAACAAATCTATGAAAGAAACATGCCAGGAACTAAAAGATGAAATGGAAGCAATAAAAAAGGCACAAAATGAGGCAAAGATGGAAATAGAAAATCTGAAGAAAAAAGCTGGAACCACAGATACAAGCATAACAAACAGAGTTCAAGAGATGGAAGATAGAATCTCTGAAGTGGAAGACTCAGTAGCTCAAATAGATATATCAGTCGAAGAAAATAGTAAAACTAAATAAGCCATAACTCAAAATGTTCAGGAAATCTGGGACACCATGAAAAGACCTAATTTGAGAATAATAGGAATAGAAGAAGGAGAAGAATACCAGCTCAAAGGCACAGATAATGTTTTCAATAAAATCATAGAAGAAAACTTCCCTAACCTGAAGAAGGAAATGCCTATGAAGATACAAGAAGCTTACAGAACACCAAATAG